>BSBM01001612.1:0-265000 GCA_027924585.1 Larix kaempferi
TTAGATAATAGTGGCTACTCATAAGAATGTCATATATTTGAACATTTGAATGCATGTCAATATTTCTATGCATTAGGAATTAAAAAAAAAAACATTTTTTATTCTTTAACGGTCTCTTTAACTGTTTATTTATTTTTAACACTTTGATAGTAAATCATATGATGTAGATAACATATTATATTATCCGTGTCATCATATTATTATTAATTTTTTTAATTAAATAAACTTTCCATGTATCTCTATATGTAGTTCCCAATAACTTTTGTTGCAAAGTGCTCTTAGTTTCTATGGAAGTTTTATTTCGATTTAAATGATCTACATGAGATTTTTTTGTTAGTTATTTTCAATGATGCAAGTGACACTAATGTACTTGGTTCCATGCCTTTATTTTCAAATCAATAACAATAAATATCGTTAATTTTATTGCCTTAGATAAATGAGAATTTAAAACTTTATAAGTGTGGTTTGGCCATTAAATAATTTTGAGAAGTTATTACTTGTATAGTTTATAAAAAAGAAAAACTTGTTGGAGTGGTTAGAGGAGCTAATAATCCATGTTTCTTGGTTATGAGTTTAAGCAATGGTATAGTGAATGCATGGCTTAATATATAACCTTATTTCATGCATGTATGGTGAAGAAACACTTTTTTTGAGAAATGGGTGAAATTGAGTTGTAATTTTCAATTTTCTCATTCGAGAAAAGTAAAAAAAAAAAAATTGTTCGAGAGATTTTAAATTTCTAGGCCAAGAATTTAACCATTTCTCATTTGAGAGTTTTGGTCAAGTTTTAGAAATAAGATTATTTCTAAACTCTGGCCTGCAACATCACCCACCAAATGGTAGTCCATTGGCCCGCAACATCACCTGCCAAATGACAGTCCATTGGCCCGCAACATCACCCATGAAACAACATTCATTTGTCTTCAACAGGTTTGAGCTCTATTCTTCCCCATCGCTCGGCAGCGCCGAGTATGTAACTATTTCTTGAATTAATCTTTATGACCAAATCATAAACTTGAACTAATACTCAAATTTAGATTGAGGCTGGGATGTTCTTCCCCATCCGAATTTATTGACTCAATAGGTGATCTTTTGAATCGATGGGGTTGGAAGTATTTAATTAGCTCCTGTAAATCCTTCACTACCAAACACTATTTAACCCTCCAGAATCATTGCGGGTCGAAAACTTAACTATAGGACTCCATATCAAAAGTCAACTATCCAAATTCAACTGGCCAAACTTCCATTGGCCAAACCCCAATAGGGACTCCAGAAATAGGAATAGATTCAATACCCATTCTCAAATATGAGAATGTTAAACTATTAAAACTATAATCTGTTGACTTGTTCCAAGCAATCACAGGTTGGTTGGATAACTGGTGGAGAGGACGGGCTATGTGATAGAAGTGAGCAATGAAGCGGCTATAGAAATTGATAATTGCAATAAAAAATTTCAGATATGTTGCAAAAGATGGACTGGGCCCATTAGCAAGAGCCTGGACTTTGGAGGGATCAACATGAACACCCTCATGATCAATAAGAAACCACAATTACTGAATGGAGGTCTGTCTAAAGAATGATTTGTTGCGCTTAACCTACAATTTGTCAGCCCGTGAAACAGCCAACACGGTGTGGACATGCTGCTGGTGGTCCTCCAAAATCAGGTTGAAAATAAAATGTAATCTAGGTAAATAATGACAAAGTGGCCCAAATGACAATGAAATATATCATTAAGGAGGCGCTCGAAAGTATCATGAGCATTGGTTAGCCCAAAGGGCATCACCCAACATTCAAATAAACCAAACATGTTTTTTAAGCTGTCTTCCAGGTATCACGGGAAAACCTAATCAGATTTGGGGAAACCTAACCACGAGGAGATGCCATAGCTGCCATACCCTACGACAACTGGAGAATCCATAGGCCATATCTCCTATGTAGTCCCTAGTTCCTTAGTACAACAACTTGAACCAGTGGATGAAGACGTCTTTGTTGCCATCCGATGTTATAAATCCATATCTAAGAAATCCATAATAAATCCCGTAAGTCTGTAGTAGAGGAGCCAGTATCATCTCCGCTCGAATTTGAAGAAGCCGTATTCTTCTTTAGATTGTTTTCGTTCTTGAACATCAAACCCTTACTTATTGCATCATATTTTAAACCTAATTGATAACAAAATTTTTGCACCTGGGCACTCAATCCGATTGTTGGGCACTAAATTTGATTGTTGCCCCCTGGGCACCACCGATCTCTTCTTCGGCACACAATTCGTTTTTGTTCCTAAGCATGCAATTGCATCATATTTTAAACCTAATCTATAACCAAATTTGGTACCCTCGGTACTCAATCCGATTGTTGGGCACTCAATTTGATTGTTGCCCCCTTGGGCACCACCGATCTCTTCTTGGGCACCCAATTCATTTTTGTTCTTGAGCATGCAATTGTGTTTATGCTCCTAAGTATAAACAGATCTATAAGATTTAAGAGCACATTGCTTAAAATAGTTCTATTAGTTATAAATTGTTTGAAAGCAAAAAGAGAACATTATAGGCAGCATACCTGCAACATTGAATGAAATAAAACCATAATTGTAGTGCACCCATAATACTGCAGTAGAACTTCAATCGATGCATCTTCCATAACGTGAGATGTTTCATGTATTGGTTTAGTGTTTTGAGTGTTCTGAGATGCATCTTTCAACATAAAATATTTCAACATTTGAATATCTGTAGTTAATTTCAAAAAATTCAAAATTGTTATCTAATAAATCACAAATCTAATAGTAAAATAAATCTGAAATATTTTTTATTAACAAATATTTTGAAAACAACTGTCCCCCACATAAAATCTTGCGCATCATTATTATTGAAAGTTTATTTAAAAAAATCAAGAAATCGAGTGAACTGGACCAAGAAATACAGATTAGCTTCATGAATGTTTTAGGTTGCCAAAGAAATTCAAGCCAATGAAGATGGCCATGCAGGGTCCAAGATATAACGAAACTATAGTCAAGAAAATGAAGAAGATGCAGAAACTTTATCTTCGTGATGCGGCTAATGTTGGCGATAGGAAGAAACCTGTCTTGCTCCTACACACTGGACTGGGGGATCTGTTCGCCGGATTTGGGGTTTTCGATTTCTTGGTCGTCTGGGATGTTAGCGTCCACCATGGGAGCTTCATATAAGGTTCAAGGAGGAACTTTAAACTGTTTCCACACGCCACAAGATAGCATTGGTTGCCACCATGGTATGGTACCTCCCATGTAATCACAGCATCGTCCGAATGAACTTTCACTGGCCTCTGTCATTGCAGAATGCCTTAATGCTTTAAACGATGATGCACGTTATCTCCACCATTAGCCTTGACTTCGGTTCCATCTGAATCTGGTGTGGAGCCAGAACCTCCTTTTCCTGGACCTGCAAAAGAAAACAAACAACCTCAAAAGAAATTGAAAGACATGGAGTAACCTAATACATTAGGTATTCCCTTGAAACTGAAACTGAAACGATGACCATTCATTTAACCGCAGTCCTCCTCCACTACAAATTAACCCATTGAAGCTCTCACCTGGCAAGAGGCTCCGATTAATTTAACAGGTTGAAGCTCCCACCTGGTAAGAGGCTAGGATTAAACCTGTGATATATGCCGATCGGCGTATATAATTGCAGGATAACCAATTGAAACGATTGAAATTAACCTGTGATCGCTTCACCCACCGCCATGACAGGGTTAAAATTTTAATGCAATGGCCACAACACAGGTAGAGATAGGCTACAATTCCTTCATGGTTACTCCGACATTTCAATCGTTTTGTATGGCCACAAAACGTGGCCATTACAATGGTCGTTACAAGCAGCCCTTACCCAACATCATACCACAAATAAAAACCCACCCAGCCAAGAAACACTTGACATTTGAAATTATTTTAATAAATTATTTGATATAACCATGCGTCGTTTCGATTTAAAGCTGCGCGTGAGTTAAGACAGCAAATCTGAATGCTTAATTAATGCACCAGACGAAGCATATTCAGGGAACATTAAAATCTGGCTGTCGATTATTAAAAAACTAATAAATCACCCACCCAGCGCCCACCCCAAAAGTTAAAAGAAAAAGCCTATCGACGTAAATATAATAGGGAAAACTAAACCAATTGCAAAGCATAAGATTGTCATTTTTAGTGACCATTATCTTACTATCCTAATCCATTCTCTTTTACTCTAAGAATATACCATTCTAGATGAGTTGATATAAAACCTAAAATAGCTTGAGAACAAAATAAGAACAACAACATCAGAAAATTAAGTAGTCTAATCATCATTGAAAATAGATATCATATCAACTTCTTCAACTTAGGCTAGTTGATGCTCATTTGCTACAAATTCAAAATTAGTGGTGGCTTTGGCAGTGAGGTTGATTTTGGCACCCATATTCTTGACTTGTTCTTGAAGTTCATCCACCTACACCAACATCTCATGCACGCTTCTACTTACTATTCATGAGGGATTTCTCTAACACTAATTTCAGTAAAGAAGAACTGTTTTGAAATATTTAGTGACGGGTGCAAAAAGCTCTTGTGTCAAGGATCCTAGGTTGCGTTTCCTATTCAAGCTCCTCAACATCTACCAAACCTTGTTCCATCCTCACCCAGTCCTTCGCTTGAGATATCTCTTCTTCGATATGGGTTGGGATTCTTTGTCTATAGATCACAACTAGGGTCATGGCCTCTTGCATAACTCAAGCCTTGTGGCTCTATCCTCAAATTTGGTGCCCTCTTCGCCCACACGTTTTCTTGTCATGTTGTTGCAAACGAAGGATAAGTTGTCTCCCATGAGATGACGTGTCGACTAATGTTGCAGAAGGCTAGGAGGAAAAAAAGGTTGCACATGGAAGTTGACAATGGTATCTCTGCTAATAAGAAACAACACCAATTCACTATAGAAGGTCCCAATTCCATCTCAAGGAAAGAGCTCAGAAGGAATAACATCAAGAAATTGGTACAAGAAAAATCAAACTCGGGCGTCCTCATTTTAAAGTCCATAAGAGGGGCATTGAACTACTGCCTCATACTAGCATCCCTATTGCAATGATCCACCACATACCATCCCGAAACACTCATTTTCATCATGCTCATTGTAGTCACTTTCCAATAGTTCATCCAAATCATCACTTCATTGGGGGATTCCATAGTGCAAACACCCTTGTGCTCACACATACAAGTTTCCTTAATCATGTCATCCTAGGACTATGCATTAATTTCTAAGTAGGTGACGTGTACCATCGCCTCCTGACATTTCCACTTATGAATTGGAGTACAATGCCCTGAGGCGACATCTCCACATTACCATTTTGCATCAACCCCTAAGCAGTTGTTCCCCACTTCCATGTCAACCTATTCAGGGAATCAAAATGAATAATACTACAAAAGGATTTTATTTTAATTTAATATTAATATTTACAAGTGTTATTAAATTTGAAGTAACTTATAAAATATTTAATATTTACTATATTACACATGTTAATAGAGTTGTAACATATAAGAGTATATGAATCCATTTGCTAATAATTGTTAATGCTACACGATGGATTGATATTTACTAAGATTACAAGATATGCTATCTTTATTAATGGACTTGAGCTTATCAAAATAAAAAAATTAATTAAAAGAATTCATGTTGACTGATAAAATATAAAATCTGGGTAGATAGATATTTAAGATGGATCTATATGTTGTTTATCCTTGCTACAATGCAAAATCTTCTTGTGCAATGCAGTATTTATCCATATTTTTGTATGAATGTGTTTTATAATAAAATCAAGATGTATTTTTATTATCTTTTAAATTATAGCCTTGTGTAATTTTATTTTTAATTATACGATACTATGTATATAAAGTTTCATAAACTTCTATAAGTGGTTAAGGATTTCTCTCACAGATATAAACATAAGTCTTTTTTAGTTGGTAGTTCAAATTTTGTAAATATGGAAGTAACTGCTATACATTTAATGCCTCTCTAATATTAAGTACCTATTACACACTTAATATTTCCAAATGACAATATCATTTTCTTATTTAACTTTTTTTAAGAGATAAGTACTATGCAACTTTGCTACTAATCCTACTTGTATGTTAAATAGTAAATAATATTATATTTAATTTTAATTTTGATGCAAATACACCAAGATGTTTTTAAAATAATTAAAAATCAAGGTCATTTTTATTTTGTAAACTAATCTAATTCATTAATGTTAATGAAAAAATTGGAAAACAAAATTACAAAATAAGAAGCTACAAATGGCAAAATGGGAAAGACTGTAAAAACCAAAATGTTGGGGTGGATAGGATATAAAAAATATTTTTTCGTTTAATACAAATATATGTTTGAAGACTTTCTGGAGGCGTATATTTGGTAATGGCTTATGGGTTGAGGTTTTTCATGCAGAATACAGCAAAAAGGGCATTTTATTTTGGATAAGAAATCATGTTAAGTCTTGTAGAAACACTTCTAATTTCTGGATAGGTTTTGTAAAATCTTATTCTTGGCTTGGTAGAGGTCTTACCTCAAAGGTTGGAGATGGAACAATTGTCCTTGTTGAAATAGATCCATTAATTGATATGGAGGAAAACTTTCAATTATCTCCTTATATTTTGGAATATTTACATGAGTTGGGTTTCCTTACTCTTGCACATATAAAAAGACAAGCTTGGCACAACACCTTGATTTCTTATTGGTTGACAACTTCAGATTTGGGGTTGGGCCGGAGCTGCTGGGCAGTTGAATGGAATAATTATATTTCTCGCCTTAAGTCCACGGGTCTTAGTCTCAGTACTAAAAATGACTCTCTTATTTGTTATCCAAATGCTTCATCTTTCCATATCTCAGCAAAATATGCATATTGGTCAATTGCACAAGAACATAATGCTTATGTGCCAAAATGGTGGTTTCAGAAGCTATGGAGGTGGCATATGCCATTAAAGATAAAATGTTTTATATGGCTCTCTTTTGAAAAATGTAGATAATATTATTCACAGAGGTTTAATTTGTATGAATGTTTTTGCTCTATGTATGAAGAATAGGGAGTATGTTGAGCACTTATTGGTTTCCTGTCATTACACAAAACAAATTTGGGCTCTAATATGCAAATCTCTCAATATCTTTCAGAGTTGGAGACCTTATCCATTTGAACATAATTTATACAATTGGTATAATGATGTCCTAAATCATAAAACTCTTCCCACGTTTATCTCATGGAGTATTTCGAAGGCTAGAAATGCCTTTATATTTGAAAATAAGAAGCTAAATCTAAATGAAAATTGCAGAATTATCACTAGGATCTATAAAGGATATGATGTAAAGAAGACCATGCGTAATAAAATACATCAGATGTTTGATATCTCTGTGGATTTAGCTACAATTGTTTTTCTTTATGGAGCCACTCAGAATGGGAGGTGTGCTACATGTGTTATTCTCAAACTGAACAATGCACATTTCTTTAATATTAAATTGAATTGTGAGGTGGGATCAAATACTAAAGCAAAAGTGATCTCTTTATGGTGTTTATGTAAGGTGGCTTCAATCTTTGGTGTTGACTCCATAAAAATATATGGGGATTCTCAAGTCACTATGCAGTGGACTCGAGGAATTATAAATTGCAGTTGTTGTCTCTACTCAATTTGTGTAGGCTAGCTAAATTACTCCTCTCCTCCTTTACTCCATTGGACATATCACATATATACAGGGATATGAATGTGGAAGCAGATTCTCTCTCCAAAGAAGCCTTGTTAGAAGAGGAAGGTATCATCAGCTGGGAAGAACATCAAGAGACTTATGTGACAAACATTGGCTCCTTTAATATTTTCATGATGTAGTTCATTCATTTAATCTCTTTGTTCCATGAAGAGATTTTTGGAGGATTGTGATCTCTTATAGGATGAGGTTCAAGTATTTTGTATGAATTTTGGACATTTGTTTGTAGTACTCGATATTTTCTATGATGTTGATCTGTTATGTATTATGGTGATAGTAGAGTCATCAAGTTATATGATGAGAATTTTTGGATATGTACTTTTGATTCAGTTTTTTAATATAAAAAATATGGTTTTTTTCTTGGGAAAAAAAAACATAATTAGAGACATGAAGATTGTTCAAGTATACAAACTATTATACCTGTAAAGAGTCTGGTTGGGTAGGAAGTGTCGGAGAAGGGTAGAGTTAGTTAATGTCCTTGTTGTCATATGATAGGGTTCATCTTTATTCCTTGAGTGTAGATGTTTCTAGTAGAAATTTTGCAAAGTTCAAGGTTTTTCTTCAAAATATCTACACAATAAAATGACAAAACCCTGAGGATACAAGCAGTGTAATTTGTTGTAACTTGTCTTTATGTTAATAAAACTTTAGTTATTTGAACATAGCAGTTGCAATAAGTTATTTTTGTCATAATTTAGTTATGACATCCCTGTTGATGGTTGATTATTAGTTGGTGCATGCAGGCTGCATTAAAATAGCTTTAACCTCTATAACCGACCATGTGTAAGAGTTGAAGAATGATCTGTCCATTAGGATTGTTGGTGTTGGTATTTACAATGCTGCCAGCTTGTGTGAGTTAAGCTCACCTAGGAACTCAACCACCCCATCTATTCTTAATTTTTTGTTGGGCCTATTACACTTGTATAAATATATTTGATTCTGTGTAATTCAATCAAGTAATTCAGATACTTCTTCATGGTATTAGAGAAGGTACATTCGTAACTCTCTTAAGAGAGGGGTTGTGATCTTGGCTGCTTGTTTTTCTAAGCAGTTTCTCCATCCTTGCTGAATTTTGAACCATGGGCATGGGGTGGCCTCATATCTTGTGATTGCAGGAAATCTGAGATTAATAGTTTGTTTTCCTCTTCATGGTTGTTGTGTTACCTGTTTGAGAGGCACATAATATCATTATTTTTTTTCCATAAGTCATTCTTTTCCCCTTAAAACTCAGATCTGAATCATGATTTTCTTTCAGCTGCTTTTTGATCTATTTAGTGGGCAACATCCTCTAATGGATCTATACACTCACCGCACCCTATGAATGACTGCTCCTAGGTGAGGACGAGAAGCCAATGCCTCTGCAGCTTCACCCTATAGTAGGAATTTCCCAATCATGAACATGTTGGATAATGGATTTGCGTCGATCGTGGATCTGGTCTTTGGGTCTTGTTGTCTATTGAAAATCGCCTCTATTGTTTAGCAGACTTTGGCTGCTGCAAACGAATTGTGGCTTTGTGAGGTGGACACTTCTGAAACATTTTGATGTGGGAAAAGCTTTGGTTTGTCATGAATTTCCACAATGATCTGTGCATACCTTTGATCCCGGATCTTACTGCAAACATTTTTTTTCATGAAAGATCTATAAGGGGATCTCATCCTGGATCTTTACACTTGGCTCTCATAAGAAAATGGTGATTTACCTCTCAGCTCTCACAAAACAATCTTCCTCCAACAACTTAGATATACAGCTCCAACAATTTGACAATCCGGTTATTGTGATCTGATCGAGCACCTCCTCCATAACCAGATCGCTTTCTGATTTGTGGCTTTGTCAATCTCTTTGGATTGTGGCTCAGATCCATTGCACAGACGCATATTTGTTTTTATACAGTAGCACAATTGGTTTGCAACAGGCAAACTTTTTGGGATATTTGTTGATCTATGGAATTGGGAGTAGGAGGAACCTGAAATATACTATTTTTATGACAATCCAGACTCATTAATAACATCTTTGATGAGATAAGGCCATTAAAAACATTTGCATGTCACATGCCTTTCTTAGGTTTCACTTGTGACTCCGGTTTGTTGTTCTAGAGTATCCTGGATGTGAAATTTGCATCTAAGAAATCATGGGGATTGTTTCATGGATCCTGATTTCTTTCACTAGTCCGATACCACTAGTGGATTTTTTTGGATTGAAAAGCAATGGGTGGATTCCAGCTACAAGTGGTGGTGTTGTTCGGATAAGTTTGGAAAGAGATCCATTGGCATCGATGTCATCAAGATATTCGGGGGGATTGATCCGCATCGTAGTTGGAAAGTCATTGACATTGATGCAACTTCGACAAGTTTCAACTTCGACATGACTTCAACTCGACAGGTTATCTCCGGAAAGTTCTGAACTCGACACAAATCCATGAGTCTCGACTTCGACACACCTTGACACATTCACACCTTTGACATGTTCAACAACCTCATAGTTCATGGTGTCGACAAGTAGCGTCGGCATGCGACTAGCGACTATCGAACTTCGACAGAGTTTCTCTCTGTCTTCCAGTCAACTATAACGGTTGAACTGTTGAACTGTTCTAACTTCTTCTTTGTAATTGAACGTAATGGGGAGGCACCTAAGTGTGTCACAAATCTATATAACATGTATAATATTTTAACATACAGTGATGAATAGATGCATCTTATCATGTGTTAGACTTGTCTACAGTAATAGAAGAGTAGTTCGCATTCTTGCATATTGTCTATGCATATTGTGTTTATCTTTGTAGTGTAATCTTGCTTTGCTCATTCTGATTATTCTTAATTGCTTTTGCCATAATAGATCCGAATCATTCAATCAAACTGTTTTCCCCCTCATGCTTCCTAGACACGACTCGGATCATTGGTATCAGAGCATACTCAAATCAGAGCATTCAGTTTCATGCTTAAGTTCTGCGTATACACTTCTCTCAATGTTACCTAACGTATTCCAGTTCAAACTCGCTCGCAATCTCAGCAATCCAAGTAGACTCTACCTCGAAAGATGGCAAAAGAAACAGACGATAGACATGCAGTCGGCGAGATAACACAGCTTATTGAGCAAGCTCTGGCTCGACAGTGGACTGAAATGTTCACCTAGTTCAACGAGATTCTCATACGGTTCGCTTCGACATCTGGAGGATCTTCGATGAGAACTCACTCCAATAAAATCAGCCCCTTCAAAGTGCAAATGAATTTGGACATAACGAATCTTGAAGGTAAGATTGACGCGGAAACCGTTGACAATTGGGTACTACAATTGGAATCCTATTACGCTGTGAATCAACTCTCAAAAGCTGAAAAGATCACCTATGCATCCTTAAATATGTCAACCTCCGTGCACTGTTGGTGGGAGAACCTCTCGACAAAGATGGAGAAAAGCAGAGACCCCATCGACACATGGGATAAATTTGTCGAACACGTCCTAAAGGAATTTTACCCGCCTAAATACCTTGAGTAGCAGTATAAGAAGTGGCAGTAGCTAAGGAAATGGAAAGACCAATCAGTACAGAGTTACACCGACTAGTTCTATCGACTCATGGCTAGAATTGGTGTCCAACAAGAAGAAAAATTGCTTGTTCGGAAGTATGTTAATGGATTGTCCCAGTACATCCAGCAGGAGATGGAATGTCTGACTATCAATACACTTGCGGATGCTTTCCACTACGCCAGCAAATTGGAAACCAAGCCGAAAGGAAAAGCACGTTTCACGACAAAGTCAACATCCGGACGACCACCCAACAAGAAGGCACCTGTGAAGCACCTGCAACAAGTAATTAATAAGAATATGCGAAATAGCAAAAATGACAGAACTCAGAATCACTTTTGTATTGATCACAGGCCACTTCGAGGGGGCAACCTCCTATGAGCAAGCTCAATACAAATAACTTCACGATGCCTTCATAGGCCTCAACACACACTTATATACTAAGTCTAGGCGCCAATACCATGGGTCAATACTATGTGTCAATACAAACCATGGGCTAAGTCTAGGTGCCAATACTATGAGTCAAAACCATGGGACATATAATACTATGGGACGACTTACAAAGCAAATGCATCCAATACTATGGCTCAATACTATGGGCTAATATAAACTATGGATCAACAAATACTACGAGACGACTTACAAAGCATATGCGTCCAACAACAATATACTAACAAAGTAAAGACATGGGTTCCTAACATCCCCTCTCCCTTAGAAAAAGCTTTGTCCTCAAAGCTTTAGATGTGGAAATTGATGCAGAATCTAAAGGAGTGGGTCCCCTGTATCATCCTCGGGTTGCATTCCAAGCCACTGGCGCCTTTGGAGTTTCAGGGAGGATTGCATGGAAGGCTGTAGATGAAGAAGAACCATATCAATGATGTGAAAAGTGCGCTCAGAATGGTGCTGATTGGCTTGTTGTTTCAGCCAAATTCTTGCCATGTGAAAATTGTCCTGCAAAATGAGAAGAAGCTGATCACGGTTTCGAAGAATTGAGTCAATTGGCTGAACTGGGGAGCTGCTAAAGGTGTATGGAAGAAGAACTGGTGGTTCCTATCCAGAGACTACTTCATATGGTTTCCTTTGAGATGTGGTACTATACCACTGGAGCGCTTCTAGGAAATCCATAGAAATAGTTGTCCAAATCTGTGGAGGGCTGGGCAAGGGTTAGAGCAGTCCCGAAAGGAGGGTCATTTCACCCTTGTTGACCTGGAAAGTATCACAGTCAACCACCATCTGTTGAATTGTCCTTTTGAGTCCCTTCCAAAAGAAGTTACATTTTTCCTGGTCATACGTTTTGAGGAAACCAGCGTGCCCTACTGATGAAGAAGCATGGAGTTCATAGAAGAGATAGCCCCGTTGAACAGATTGCAACCAATTTGGAACAAACAGAGAAATATCTGTAAGAGAAACTGGGTCATCAAATGTGCGAGGAGGAGCATCTTCCACCATATTGTCCTTACCCTTCTGGTAAGTGGTCGCATAGTCATAACCCATGAGTTGGATAACCCATTTCAGGTGTGTTTGGGAGGAGACCCGTTGTTCCAGGAAAGTTTCTAGACTCTGGAGATCAGTCTTGATGCAGAAATATTTCCCCAATAGGGATGGCTGCCACTTATGTACTATATGCAAAATAGTCATCATTTCCTGCTGAGAGGTAGATGCGGCTAAATTCTTACTGGAAAGGTCTCTTGAAGGAAACAAGGTCATTGGTTCAGCAAAGACACTTGCATATCTATCCAAGGAAGTAGTGGAGACTGTTGATGGGTGCATCTGAATGGAATGGAGCTGAACGATGACACCATGTGAATTCTTCTTAAGTATTTTTTTCAGGCGATGTGAACTGATGATGTAGAGAGACCCTGGTTGTAAGCCCATAAATTTGTGTTGTGCCCCATTGACTGAAAACTACATCCAAAGTTCAGCAAAATCCCATAAGATGGCGCCAAGTGTGCATAACCATTGAATGCCGAAAACCACATCACATCCTCCTAAGGACAAGGAAAACATGTGAGAGCGTAGGTTATAATCTTCCATAGAGATACGCACATTGTGACACTTCCCCTTGCAAGGTAAATTCCCCCCTTGGAAACCATGACTTCAAAGTTGGAGCAAGGATGGACAAAACAATCAGCCTGTTTGGCAATCCGAGGATCAATGAAGTTATGAGTGCTACCAGAATCAATGAGTATGGTAGGAGGGAGCTTCTTGAAGTATCCCCTGACTCGCATTGTTTGTGGCGTGGTGATGTCGGCTACAGCATGGAGAGAGATCTCGGGTGGGTCATCCTGAGATGGGGTGTCAACAAGCTAGTGTTGAATGTCGACCTGATCATCTACTGCATCTGGAGCTTCTTCATCAAGTTCTGAGGTAGGCGGAGAATCCACATCTAAGAGATAGAGCTTTTGTTGAACACATTTATGTCCCCGAGTGAATTTCTCATCACAATTATAACAAAGCCCTTTTTCTTGGCATGCCTGCATCTCTGTTTCAGACAATTGCTTGATAGGAGTTGGTTGAGGAGCAGGCATGATGGGAGGTCATTGGGAACCCATATTTCTGAAGGGAACAAAGGTGGGTTTGGAGCGTTGTTGAGCTGCAATCTTGTCCTCAGCTAGCTTAGCCAACCCTAGGACTTCCATCATTGTGTTGGGACAAAACATTTTGACCTCTGAGCGGATTTCATCCTTGAGACCACTAATAAAACAACTCCTGTAGAATTCATCAAACAATCCTTCTGTGTAATTGACCAGTTTCTCAAATTCCGCCTCACACTCTCTCACTGTGCTAGTTTGGTGAAGTTTAGTGAGTGCTCCTGTGAAGTTATCAAAAGCACTAGGACCAAATCATGGCAAAAGGAGTTGGTAAAAATTTGTCCAGTTTGTCTCGGGATGAGCTTTGATGTACCATTGAAGGGCTTCCTGTTCCAAATGAAAGGATTCAAGTGGAACTTTCTGAACATCAAAAGTATTATGCAGAATGAAATATTGTTCTACTCGGTATATCCATCCAGTCGGATCAGTGCCATTGAAGCGAGGAAAATCAAGCTTCGGCCCACAAAAATTGCTGGAAGAAGAGAACCTGGTGGCTGCAAAATATTCTGGCTGTTGGTTATTGTTCATGGTTGAATGCTGAAGATGGAGGATGAGAAATTTTTCATCCAAATCTTGGAGTTTGGTTTGGATGGCTGCAAGTGCTTCCTCCATGGTGTTTGCTCCTGTGCGAGTGACAACCATAACCAGTAATTTTTATTTATTTATTTATTTATTTTTGGGTGGGGGGGGATGGATAGAAAAACACAAACACAAGCTTATTGAGTAAGGAGAAATTTGGATTTGGGGAAAACTCGGAGGGGTAATTGGGTTTTGACTAGGTTTTCGACACTTTCTGAGGGACAAGGAAGCAAAAAATGGAGATTTCAGAAGCGGGAACTCTATGGTAAAATTTGAAGGCAATCGGCTGAAAATTGAAGAAGCTATGGAAAACCCTAAAAATAGACAAATGTGGGATTTCTGGTCTTGGGATAGGGTCTTCAGGAATGAAATATGCAGTATGGTAAAATTTGAAGGCAATCGGATGAAAATTCAAGAAGTTATGGCAAACCTTAAAAATAGACAAATGTGGGATTTCTGGTCTTGGGAAGTGGAATTTGGGATAGGGTCTTCAAGAATGAAATATGCAGAATGGGATTGCAGGGATGTCAGTGAAGTTTCATGGAAAACAGAGTTGAAACAAGGGAGATATGGCCAAAAATAACTTCTTCTTTTTTTCTTTCATAAATGGATCGACAGCAGTGGCGCGGAATGGATCCACAACAGATGGATCTGCAACAGCGCGGAAGGGATCAAAAATGGATGGATCTGAAATGGAAACTAGATCTAGAATGACTTTTAGAATAGATCTGAAATGGTTGGATCTGGACCGGAAGTGATCGGCAACCGTTCAACTGAAAATAAATATGGACCCCAGGTATGTACGGCTTCCTAACAGTTCAGGTGTTTCACATTGCCACCAATGATGTCTGACGGCTTGCGTATTGGGGCAGTACCCCTCACTCCAAGGCTCAAGTAAAACTGATAACCGCTTTGCCACAAACGACAGCTCTTGGTTTACCTCACGGGTTGGAACTAGTCAATCAAGTAAGGGTCGTTGCCCTTTTCACTGGCAAGTCCTCTCAATGGGCCAGCTACTTTGGGGTTCCTATGGTACTCCTCACAATGAGTTTTAGGGCTTATTCCCAAGTACTTCCCACAGTTAAGCGGATAGGGATTATTCCCAAATCCGAAGCTGCAACAGATGTAAAAAAAAAAAAATTGGCAGAAATTCCACCCAACGAGCCCAAGAAAGTGCTATGATACCAGATGTGAACCACCTGCAACAAGTAATTAATAATAATATGCAAAATAACAAAAATGACAGAACTCAGAATCACTTTTATATTGATCACAGGCCACTTCGAGGGGGCAACCTCCTATGAGTAAGCTCAATACAAATAACTTCACGGTGCCTTCATAGGCCTCAACACACACTTATATACTAAGTCTAGGTGCCAATACCATGGGTCAATACTATGTGTCAATACAAACCATGGGCTAAGTCTAGGTGCCAATACTATAAGTCAAAACCATGGGACATATAATACTATGGGACAACTTACAAAGCATATGCGTCCAATACTATGGGTCAATACTATGGGCTAATATAAACTATGGATCAAAAAATACTATGGCACGACTTACAAAGCATATGCATCCAACAACAATATACTAACAAAGTAAAGACATGGGTTCCTAATAGCACCAGCCAACTTCGACAAGTCGAAATCTTCTCACCTGACACCGCCAAAGCCAGACCACAGGAAAAATCCTTTTCAAAAGAGGGAATGTAGCAAACAACCACCGACCTGAAAATGGTGCAATTACCACCACTCATCTTGGCATGATACATCTGAATGCAAAGCTTGGACGACATTTTTGCCAAAAGTGTTGACCTCCGATGTGTTCGACAAGGCGGTGGAATAATCTGATCCAGACGCAATGACCCTTTTGACCTCGACCACTGCAGCAGCCTCGACTATCGTCGATGAGGAGGAATGAGAGCACCTGTTCCATACATGGATATGGGTCCAAAGAAACCCATTGCATTTGATTGTGGACAACGGGAGCCAGAAGAACTTCATTTCTGAAGATCTCATGAAGAAAGTAGGTCTTGTTACCACTAGGCATCCTCAGCATTACAAAATCGGTTGGATGAAGGATGGACAAGAACTTCGGATCACTCGACAATGCAAACTCGCCTACTTCATAAAACCTTTTGAAGATGAAGTACCCTGCGATGTGGCACCACTCTCAGTAGCCAATGCCCTGTTTGGGAAACCTTACCTCTGGGGTAGACATGGAAGTTATCAGTCATGACCTTAGAAGGTGATTGTCAGAATCCAAAATCGATGGTTCAACATACCAGAGCGTCAACCTACACCGACAGTTGCATTAATATCTTCCAAATAGATAAAGAAGCTCATTAATCATGCTCAGAAGTTCACACTAATCATGATCAAGCCACAACATTCTAAGAAGACTATAGAAACAAGTCGAGTCACCGACCGATGCAGCTCTCAATAGAAGCAACAAGTCGATCATATTCTTGATGAGTACCAGAACCTCTTTCAAGATCCAAACGGAGTACCTTAACATTGTTAGGTAAAACACTCCATTGAACTTGTTCCTAGTTCTTATTTTCCTAACGCATATATTTACAGAAGATCCATTCTTGAAAATGAAGAGATTCATAGACATATCCAAGAATTAATTGATAAAGGTCATATCTGACCCAGCTCCTCTCCTTGTGGAAGTCTAGTCATCTTAGTTCCAAAGAAAGACGGGACTTGGCGCATGTACATCAACTATACAGATCTCAACAAAATATCGGTGAAGAATCGGTACCCTTTACTGCAGATAGATGAGCTCATCGACTGTGTGAAAGGTGCTAAATTATTTACTAAGCTCGACCTCAAGTCGGGATACCATCAGATTCCAATTGAGCCCTCAAATGTATGGAAAATTGCTTTCAAAACCAAGGAAGGATTGTTTGAATCGTTAGTCATTCCTTTCGGCTTAACCAACGCACATACGACCTTCATGCAACATATGGATAACCTTCTTCGACCTTTCATAGGAAAATGGTTTATTGTCTACCTCGACGATATATTGATTTTTAGTCGATCATGGGAAGAACATGTCGGACATCTTCGACAAGCCCTCGACACCCTCTAGCAACATTGGCTTTATCTGAACATGGACAAGTGCTCTTTGGTGATGACCAACATCAAATATTTGGGGTATGTAATTGACTCTGCAGGCATTCACATTGACCCAGGAAGAGTACAGATCCTCAAAGATTGGCCCATTCCTAGATGCATTCAAGAACTAAGAAGTTTTCTTGATTTGGCGAATTTCTATCAACGATTCATACTCAGCTTCAGTCACATAGCCTGGCCCTTGAATCAATTCACGAAGGGAAACAAGAAAACTTTCTTCCATTGGACAGCAACACAGCAAGTAGCTTTTGAACAACTCAAAGACAAGCTCTGCACTGCACCAGTACTTGTGTTGCCTGATTTTCATAAGCCCTTAGAGATTGAAACTGACGCATCAGGCTATGCCTTGGGCACAGTGATCACTCAGTCTGGTCACCTAGTTGCTTTTCATTCCAAGACTTTTAATGACACAGTTAGAAGATACTTGACGTACGAAAAAGAACTATACACCATTGTGCAAGCTCTCAAGAAAGGGAGGCATTATATCCTTGGCAAGGAAATGGTCATTCTCATTGATCATAATCCTCTACAATTCACTTAAACACAATCAAAGTTGTAGACAAACCGACAACTCAAGTGGATTAATTACCTACAACAATTCCAATTGGTGATTAAGTATCGGAAAGGTAAATCCAATGCTGTCGTTGATTGCCTCAGTCGACCACCCATTACTCTTTTTTTAACAGTGATGAGTATGCAGGGATACGACACAACCACTTGGCCACAATTGTATAAGGATGACAGCGACTTCTCAGTAGTCTACTGACAGTTATAGACTAACAAGTCATTGACCTCAGACTCTGACTATTTCCTAAGAGACACCATGCTATACAAGCTTTGATAGCTTTGTGTACCGACATGTGAGCACTGACAGTAGCTCATTTTAGATGCACACTACAGCAAGAATGCAGGACACTTTAGAGTGGCAAAGACACTTTCTATTCTGCAGAAGTATTTCTTTTAGCCTACACTTAAAGTCGACGTCAACAAATACATTGGATCATGTGTGGTTTGTGCCATTGCTAAACCTCCTAATCGACGACGGGGATTGTATACACCTCTACTAGCTCCTAGTCGACCATATGAATCTATTTCTATGGACTACTTGACGGACTATCCTACTACCATACATCAGCATGACGCGATATTAGTAGTAGTCAACCGATTTTCCAAGATGGCCATTCTCATACCATGTAAGAAGACCATGATAGTGCAGTAGATCGCTCAAATCTTGTTTACACATGTGTGGAAACACTTTGGTTTACCCACAACCATTATTTTCGACCAAGATGCGAGATTTGTCAGCATCTTTTGGAAGACCCTCTGGCAACTACTAGACACAAGACTCTCATTGTCGACAGCTTTCCATCCTCAGACCGATGGACAGATGGAAGTTTTGAATCGCTTGGTAGTACAATTGCTTCGCATGTACAATCTCCAGCATCGACGCACATGGGATGAAAGTCTTACATACATCTAGCATAGCTACAATCGTGCTCAACACAACTCAATAGGAAAGAGTCCATTTGAATTCTATTACGGATTTCATCCCTCAGCGCCTATCGACTTGATCAGCTCCTTGACACCACCGAGCGACACCGACTACAACCAACGAGAAGTTGATAAGCATTCAAGTTCAAAGATCAGATATGCGACATCCAAAAGCAAGCACAATAAATGTTCCACAAAGCAAGCGATAAAGCTAATTCTCGACACGACAAGCATCGTATTCCTCATTCATTCCAAATTGGGGTAAGGTCTGGTTACATCTCCAGAAGGAGCGCTTCACATGCCCATTCAAGAAGCTCAACCCTTTGCGATATGGTCCATACAGTATTCTTCAACATATTGGCGAAAATGCTTTCCATCTCGGCATTCCTGCATGCCTGGATCTGCATCTAGTATTCAATGTGGATCTACTTCGACCATATCATGCACCCTTGTGGGAACATAACAACTTACAGACGACAGAAGCCGAAGACATCCATCCAGATGTTCAGGAGCCTCTTCCTTACAACACCATTGTGGGACTGTAACATACCCCTTTGCTGAAACATTTTATGTTTGAAGAAAACATTATCATAACTTTTATTGTAAAGTTTAATATTTGGCCAAGTGGCCAAGGATGACTGTAATTGCACAATATTATTATTTAATAAAATAAAATAGGAGACACTCACCCAAAGAGACTATTGAAAGAGTGTTTACTGACCCACTAGGTGGAATGGAATCTGGGGTAGAAGGCAATGGACAAGTGGCAGCATCAGGAACTCAGTAACTAGTCGTTGTTATGGGACAACTCCCTTGAATTATGGTCAAAGTTCCCTGAAAGATGGGACTGGAGCTTGAGGCTCATTTATTTGGAAATTGACCACTAAAGGACCTAGGCATCTTTATAAGCCATCGAATTTGAGCAGAGGCTCACACTTTTTCTGATGAGAAAATTTACCTTGTGGTTTTGATGTATGCACACAAGAGATTCGATGAGGGAAATCTATGTTTTGAGTTGTAGTGTAATTCTATTTCACTTCTGCTAAGTGTAGAGTTTACTGTTGAGTGGGGAGAGTTATTTTGAGGTGTATTACAAGTCTCCATTGATTGCTGAAAGTAAAAACTGAGTGCCTTGCTTCTACACAAAGTCTTCTATCTAGTGGTTCAGTAAACAGGCTCAGGGGTCCAAAAGAGCAAGTGATATTGGTTGCTTCTTCTGGAGAAGGTTGGGAGGAAAAGGCCTCTTTGGGTGTTTGTCCACCCTATCTACATTTGTAGGTTCTACTTGTTATTTCATTTCCTAAGTAGTTATGATTTATTTTTTGTAACTGTTGATTTAGGATTTATTAGCTAAATATTGATAGTTATCATCTGCAGAAGTAAATGTTTGATTTTCTGAACTAATTATGATTCTGTAAATCGTTGAAGAAATTATATGAAATGACAGAATAAATTACTTCGCTGTAGTTTTCCACGCACTGTCTTTGTGCCGTACTCTAGTACAGGGAAGGATGTTTAAAAGTAGATAAATGATATGCAGTAGATAGATTGAATTAAATAAACAAAAAATTGTTATGTTTCCTTTAATCTGTTTACATTTTTGCAAACTAAAGTATTCTATAGTCGCAGTCATAAAACATCTATGTTATGCAGACATTATAATATCATACATTCTTAGTAATAAAAGTAAACATTTTCCATATTTCTGTACCAAAACCTAAGGTTTAGTCATAGGTTAACAATTCCATTACAGAAAGTGAAAAAATTATACATTCTCTTATTATTTATTTTCACCCTATTAATACATAATCATTCTTCATATTATAGTATCCAAACTTCACTGTAGTTTTTCATCAACATTTATGAAATTAAACAGCTGTAAAAAAAACATATCTATTATACAGAGCTGCTAAACACTTATTTTAACATCGATACCATATACCAAATAAAACACAAAATAGTTTCTATTTTTCGGACGAATGTCCCAAACCCTTGTTATTTTCCAAAATAACTAAGTTAACTTTTCTTATCGAATAGAAAGACAGAGCTCGATTTCTAAAACCTTACAGATGGATATCTTTCTCTTCTCGAAACCCTTAAACATTTCTAAAACACCAAACACTTTACAATAGGGTTTTTTCATTACCCTTGATCAACACTAGTATTAACACAGTCATTTTGAAAAATAAGTTCAGGGTTGAAAACAGAACAACTTAGGCATTTAGCCATTTCAACTATCATTAAAACTCAAACATATTATAAACATTCAGGATTGGGCTTTCGCCCTTATCATTGTTTAACAACCATCTTTCATTTCAAACGCAGGATGCCGAAAGTATTGCCTCTCAGGCATGGCTCTTTTAAAAACCACTTTAAGTTTTCAAAAACACATAACAGTTACCATATTTATCATCCATTACTGCCGAGAGCTCTAAAAAGCTGTAATTGCCCATTACGCAAAAAGCTAGTAACATCTTTAGTTTACAGTACATCAAAAAATCGAAAAACCCCAACAATATTCCTAAAACAACATTCAACTAGCAAATACTATAACATCTTTTATTTCATCAAATGTCCAAGGGTCAAACCCTTCGCACGACTGTTTACATTCAACAAAATTGTTACACAGTAAAATGCTAGGTCAATACCAAGGTAGGTTGAGGATCCAATCGTCCCTACATTTTCCATTTAGTCTTACAAAATTGCAAACGATGTCCATATCTACAACCAGACCACAAACCAAAGTTTCGGCTAAAACCAAATAACGGCCAACAGTTGCCAAGTGAAACCTACAGGAAAACCACCGAGGCTTACCGGTTTTCAAGCAATATTTCCACGTAGCTTCGAACATAGAAACCCAAACCTGAAGGGTACCTGCCATTGACATATAGCATGGTTAAAAGATGATTATGAAGTTTGAAAACAAGTTACAGACAACTGCAACATTTTTAAACTATCGTGAGTAGCAAGAAAAGAACTGAGACATTACCTTATCATAAAGAACCTTGTCTCCAAGATGAATACCCCTATAAGTCGGTGAGTTCCAGAGTCATGCAAAACTACTAAACAAGTGCATAAATACTCACTTCATGGATCGGCTCTTAAGACCTTGGTAGTGACAGTATTATTCTACAGGTCGCGGTATCAAACCTTGGGAAGGTGCCTCCAATAACCTGTTACAAAACCCTAAAGACCCGCAAGCCTGTTGGCCTCTCCATCACTCCACTCCCAACACAAATGAATGCTTAGGTGATGCCTTCATCGAGATAGTCCAAAGGCGGTTAGGGTTAGCACCATGACCAAAAAGACAACGTGAAGACCTTCCATGGGGATGCCGACAAGCATTCCACTATATTACACCTTAAATGCACTTTTATTACCACACTTGCCATCGCATTCATAACAAAATCAAGGTTTCGGTCTTGTATGGTTTACAACCATACTATAGTATGGAAATTATCAAAGGCCAAACTATATTTTGTAATTCGCATCATAACCTAGGTTAAATTTTTGACCATTCCTTATGGCGAGACTCACAAACATTATAATATGGTTACATTATACTATAACCTGGATACATTATTCCTAAAGTCCTCTAACCATCGCATGTTGCCAACCTTGCAAACAAGGTATTTCGTAGATCACCTTTTAAACAACCCTTATGCATGGTACAAAAACTATATCAACACTATTGTATAGTTACAATACTTATTATGCTCTAGGCATTATATTATAAATGGTATAAACTATAGAAGAAGTGCAAATAGCAAATAGTTATAACTATAGATACTATTACAATACTCTAGCATTTAAATAGCCATCACATAACTTAGTAGAAGAGTATGCATAGAGTGCATAGTTTGCAACTTTAAACTTATCTCAAAGTCTCCTTAATAACATCACATCATGGGTTATACCTATAATGTATAGGATCAAAGGATTAGGCATATAATTACAATAAAAACATTTGAACTTTGGATATGATCCTATTAACATAGATATTTGAATACATGTTATACTTCCTAAGTGTGGAATGTAAAACACCTTAACATTAATTACGACACTCAACACTTTCAACATTATACAATTACATGTGTAATATGAAGAACATAAATGCTGAGAATTGGAGTGAGTTCATATAAACAACTTATTACAGAATATAGTTGAAGAAACAATCGAAATAGATATCACCCTAAAATGTTTGCGAGTTATTCTATTTTCTATTTTTAAACTTGAAAGCTAATTGACGATATAAAGGACCTCCGTATTCACTTTCGAAACACTATTTTTCTCTTACCTGTGATCTGCGACATAAAGTTCAAATGATTTAGCTAATAGCTAAGTAAGCTTCGAAGTGCCCATAGGACCCCTTAATCATCAATAAGAAGAACAAACAGTTAGCACATATAAGCAATAACAAGTAAATATTTAAAGCATCGACATCAAATTTTAGTAATCAAAAGTGATTTAGGATGCATGATTGAGGAAAGAAAACATCCAACAACATTCTAATATAGACATAAATACATTTTACGCACATTGTAAAACAATACACATACATGGTCAATATAACATTTTATTTCAGTATGTCATTTAAAAGAACAAATAAGAATTTATTATAATTCCGCACAGTAAGTATAGCAGTTAATGCTACGCTATTTTTTTTTTTAATTTTTGTGATTTTTCGGGATGTTACAGGGATGATGAGTAAGCCATACAAGCATGGACACAATTCCCTTGTTTCAGGTTGCCAAGCCTAGCCAGATCCCATCTCAAGGAAAGTGATACCTTGTTACTGAAGTGACTGACAAGTTTCTGCACCTTCGCGAGCAAACAATGGGGACCATTTTTCTTAAGGAAGGAGGTCTGATCCGCATCGCAGTTGGCAAGTCATCGACGTTGATGCAACTTCAAAAAGTTTCAACTTAGACACGACTTCAACTTGATAGGTTATATCTAATAGGTTCTGAACTCGACACAACTTTGACGAGTCTCGACTTTGACACACCTCGACACATTCGCACCTTCGACCTGTTCAGTAACCTCACAATTCGTGACATCGACAAGCAGCGTCGACATGCGAATAGCATCTATCGAACTTTGACAAACTGTCTCTCTGTCTTCCAGTCGACTCTAACTATTGAACTGTTGAACCATTCTAACTTCTTCTTTGTAACTCAACATAACGGGAAGGCACCCAACTATCTCATAAATCTATATAAGCATGTATAATAATGTAACATAGATAGATCAATAGATGAATCTTATGATGTCTTAGACTTGTCTACAGTAATAGAAGAACAATTCACATTCCTACATATTGTCTGCACATATTTTGTTTATCTGTGTAGTTTAATCCTGCTTTGCTCATTCTGCTTATTCTTAATTACTCTGCCATAACAGAGCCGACTCATTCAATCTAAATATTGTCCCCCTCGTGCTTCCTCGACATGACTCGGATCAGGGATATCTTGTTCGACTTGTTTGAATGTGATCATTTGTTAATAGTGAACACGACTTTACATAACTGTGAATCCTTTTGGATTGGAATCATATTGCACCAACGTTATTATTTGGGATTTCCTCTGCAACCTGCACTTCTATTTTAAGCTGTGA
Source organism: Larix kaempferi (assembly GCA_027924585.1). Lineage (NCBI taxonomy): Eukaryota > Viridiplantae > Streptophyta > Pinopsida > Pinales > Pinaceae > Larix > Larix kaempferi. The sequence goes on from BSBM01001612.1 coordinate 24,683, forward strand.
ATTGGCAGTGGATTCAATTTATTCTCAGATCTCAAGGCGAACCTGTAAATGTGCACAAGCTCTATGGTCAATTTTTAAACCCATGACTTTATTCATATCTATGTTAGATACGACGAATGGTGTTGTCACCATTGTGGTGAGTAATGAGTTTGTTTGTGCTTGTGGCTAGCATCTTGTGGAGTTTTTTCCATCAATAGAGTTTTGGAAGATCTTGACTTGCTGGGCAATTCTGTTGGCGGTGCTACTACTGAGAGCACAGTCTCTTGTTTTGATCATTGATCACCGTGTTTTTTCAGTGGTCTGAGGCAGATTGCATATGCTTTGACTTTGGTTCCAGTGTGTTTCCTAGGCATTTTCCATAAATTGTTCTTGTTTCCATTCACTTTTCAATTGTTTGAAGATAGGTAAGAGATTGCAGGAATTACGTGAGAAGAAGGCTACTGATCAGCTTCATCATGAGTTTGTTTCCTTGCAATCCATTGTTTCCTTGTTGCAGGAAGAGAATGTTGAACTAAAGAATCAGTTGAGAATTGCTTTGACTCAAAAATCCCAAAAGATTGATATCTTCGAAAGAAACATGGAAACCTTCCTTCGAGACCTTGAAGACAAATTTGTGGCAAAGGTCCCTCTTCTCAATAATTTGGAAGATGAAGTAAAATCTCTCTCAACAACAAAAATTGATTCCTTAAAGGAGCATATTTGCAGGCTGGAAGAGACTAATCCCCAGTGAACTAATGAGGCTAATCCCTTATATGATTCTATTGATGAGATTCATGCAACAACAATTTCTCTTCAAGAAAATGATGAGAAGATGTTTGTTGAGTATCAAGATTTGGAGGAAGCTCATGACTCCTTGTTGTTGCAGCTGACTTAGAAGGATGAGAAAATTGAAGGATTACTAGTTTGTAGACATGACCTTGAGGAGAAAGTATATCGACTGTAGAATGTTGAGATGAATATTGTTGAGCTGCCCATCTCACTTATTGATTATTGTAGCCCACCTAGTTGTAAGTATGTTGATGTCTCTATTTCATCACATTCTTTATTGTCTACTATTGGTTGTCTTTCTCCTAGCTTTGAAAAACACATTACAGATATTGGGTCTCGTGTGCTGAGAAAAATGGGCTATACCGAAGGAGGACTTGAGAAGAATGGACAGGTAATTGTTGTTCCTGTTGCCCCTGAGTTGCAGACATCAAGAGAAGGCCTTGGATATGATGTTGTTGCTCCCTCTTTGTCTTCATGTGACCTTGCTGAGTCAAGGAATCTTGTATTTGTTACCGGTGGAATTCAGAGTCAAGAGAAACCTATTGATAAATGTGTTGCTCAATTGGCTGCCCATAACTTGAGAATGTTGTTGTTTCTTCTATTAGTGAACCAAAACCTCCTTTGACCTCCTATTTTCATCCAAAACATAAATCTGTGCCATATATACATTCTCATAAGAATCGAAGAAATGCTCCTAGGAAACATAATTCTTGGAAGGATGGAACCTCTTCTTTCCAAACTTTCCAAAGAAGATGTGAAAGACAGAACCGTGGACCAATGTCGACTATTCATTGTGGTTGGATTGATGAATGGTCATGGAATCATTTAAATGGATGTTTGAGGACTTCATATCGATGTGTGTCTTCGATTGTACAATGTTCCTCTTACCATTGATTTCCTTTGAGTGGTCCACTAATGTTTGACTAGTGGCAACAGTCGATTGAAGCTTTGACTAGTTTGCTTTGTCGATTGATATTCGATCGATATCTATTGCTACATTTTTCTATCGGTGATATCCCTGTATTGTGTTTAATGGAGGGTAAATTGGAGAGTTGGAGTTTTTTTGGCATCACTTTTTCCTATTGTATTTGAGGGTTATTGGCTATCTTTTTTCCATCACTCCTCTTGGAGCCTTCGTTTTATTGCCTTTGTTTGTGGGATTGTGATGAGCTCTCAGCTCTCTTTCCGTTGAGTTGTTTCACACTACATTTTTCATTAAACTCAAACGATATGATTTCTCTATTGTAAAGGGTATCTAAAATGGCTTTATTTGCCGGAACCCATATCGAGGATTGATGTCCATGATGGCATCTTATGGTACCTCTGGTTTTGCACCTTTGAGTAGTGGATTTTGGGCCACTCGTGCAGATAGTATTAGGAGGGTAACCAGGCATTTGTCTCCCTGTACTGCCTTGTTTCCTAGTGTCTTGGAGCTCGCCACTTTGGAGTGTTTTTGCATGGTTGTTGGATATCATCGTCATCTTCAACTAGCACCTTCATACTTTCACCATTAGATGTGTCATCCATTACGGTCACCTTTTCCACTCAGTTCAGCATTGTGGGGGGTAGTATGACATGCTTCCTCGGGTGATGTTTTGTATTCACCAACTTCGATCGAGATCACGCATCATCAAAGAGATCCTTGCACACACCACCAGTTCCTGTTTTGACTTGGTGGTTGTAGCAGCTAGCTACCCATGGAATCCGGTGAGATGGATATGCATCCATAAGGACACTCACCATATGATGTCTTATCGATTGTCAACATTCATTCTAGAGGATCAATTTACATTGAAGGATGTGCATTCAACTCTTGTGCCTCATCAATTTGGCTCGAGTCTTCTTCAGAATTGTGGAAGGTCTCCTATTCTTTGCATTCATTTCATCATTTGTGGATCTTCATTTCATGCCCTTTTTAGCATGTGTGATTTTTCTTTCTTTTGGGGAGGATTTTTTCCCATGAGGTTTTCTCATTTTCTCCGGTTATGAGATTACTTTGTACATGGGTACCTCGTGAGGCCTAGTTCATAGGACCCATCCTTATTTTCTTTTGTTTCCTCTCTATGTTTGGATTATGGGGAGGTGTTGGTGTTGGTATTTCCAAGGCTGCCAGCTTGTGTGAATTAAGTTCACCTAGGAACTCAACCGCTCCAGCTATTCTTAGTTGTTTGTTAGGCCTATTACACTTGTATAAATATCTCCTATTCTTTGTAATTCAATCAAGTGTGTTATGTATTGTTGTATAATATTCCTTTCGAGCATAACCTTTTAAATCAGTCTCTCATTCGTCGCTGGTTTCTGGTTTCTAATAACATAGAATTGCAATCGTCAACATTCATTGAGTGATTTTTGAAACTTGTTGGGTATGTTCATCATGAAGAACAAAGAACGGAATTTGGTGCCAAGTAGCATGACGATAAATGACGGAGAGGCCATGAATCAGTAATCCAATGCGAGTGTGCGAGTGGCTTGGGTTATAATCTGCCAAAGAAAATAGACTAGTGTCAGACAAGTAACTTTATAGAAACAATTGATGATTTCAGACTTTTCAATGAATCGGATTTGTCTTTCTTGGAGTACCTAACACAAGAGACAATTGGTGGCCTTACACATTTCAATGATTCTGGTAGATTTATCTTTTTAGAAAATTCTTGCCCTTACAGTTTTGAATGACTGGGGTTTGTATTTCATTGAGTAACGGGACAGAGACAATTGATACCTTTCGATTTTTCAATTTCTTAACAGAATTCTAAGAAACAATCTTCGTGTCCAGCCACTCCAGGATCTTCATTGTCCAATGACCATGGCCATCCTGATGAATATCAACTTCCTTGGAAGGGATATTAGATGCTCTCTCCCGTTCCCGATGCGGCAAATTATTACGGTATTCTACGTAATCGTTGTTTCGGCCTTGATCATTACAGTTCATGGACAAATTGAGAACTCGCAGCTGCCGTATATGTGCAACCTCGCCTATAACTATACGAAAGGCAGTAAATTTGAGAGCAATCTGAATACAGTTTTGAATAATCTCGTTCAAAGCGCGTTGCAAACTGGGTTTAACACTTCTGTGTATGGCGAAATGCCTGTTGAAATATATGGCCTCCTCCAATGTAGTGGAAATGCAACAGCCGGTCAATGCTACAACTGTTCAAAAAAAGCAATCCCTGCTCTTCGACAAGTTTGTGGGAATTCCATGGGGGGTAGAGTTTGGTTAGAAGACTGCTACTTACGTTATGAAAATGGTAGTTTCTTCGGTGTACTGGATTATGCTGAAAAATATCATTACGATCGACAGAATGTCTCCAACCCTGGTGTCTTTAACGCTGCTCTTGAGCGGCTATTTAACAATTTGACAGGTGAAGCAACATCTGGATCGGGATATGCTTCCGGCACAACTATAGACTCCTTGTCTCGAAAGATTTATGGTCTGGTCCAGTGCTATAAAGCTATTTCTACGGAAGACTGCACAAAATGCCTATCATCCACAATCAATAAAATAGTCACATATTATGGTGGAAGTCAAGGAGTTGAGGGTTTCATTGGAAGCTGCAAAGTTCGTTATGACACATTCAATTTCTTTCATTCGACTGCAGAAGCGCCTAATTCACCACCGATGCAGATCACACCATCGAGTAATAGGACGCAGATCAATCACTCTGGCAATGCTTCAAATAAAACGCCCATAATTTTAGGTGCCGTGGGCGGCTTATTTCTCGTGTTATTTGTATGCCTGTTCACATATGAGAGACGATTGAAGACTGCAATATTTCGAAGGCGACACGAAGGTATTCCATATGGTGATCACAAAAACAATCCTTGCCCTTCCACAAGTTTCTGTAGAGAAAGTTGTGTTCTTCTGTGAGGATAGGTCTAAACTCCAAACTAAATAAAATGGTTTCTCCGAATTCTAATTCTGTATAAATAGAATAGCTTCCTTTTTCATTTCGAACTCTCTCTTTCCATGTTAATAGCATGCAAGCTAGAACAATATTTCCTGTTAGACCGTTTTTTAGAACACAATTTTCAGAGAACGACGAAGTAGTTAGTGATAGGCAAATAGTGTTTAACATGAAAACATTGATAACTGCTACAGCAAATTTTCATGATGATAACAAGCTTGGGGAGCGAGGATTTGGACCTGTATACAAGGTAACATAGGTTAATTGGGAATCTTCTACTTGTTTATATCTTAAATTACAGTAGTCGCCGGGCTGCTCTCACCGCAGCCTTGACCGTTAGATGCAGACTGCTTAAGTACTTTGCAAAATCTTTTATCCTGATCATTTGTTTGAATCCTCTTAGGGAACTACTCAAGACGGAAAACAAATAGCCGTGAAGAAGCTGTCCTTAAAATCTAAGCAAGGAAAGAAAGAATTTTTGAATGAAGTTAAGCTTGTGGCCAAAGTTCAGCATCGGAATCTTGTGAACCTGCTCGGCTGTTGCGCAGAGGGATATGAAAGGTTGCTTGTGTACGAGTACTTACCGAATAAGAGCCTTGACAGATTCCTATTTGGTGAGTCACTTCCATCTAATTAAGTTATATGTAGATAAAAAGAAATAATGTTTTAGTTGGGTGTTGAATTGGTATGATGCATGAGTGGATACAGATGCAGACAAGCGCAAAGACCTTGATTGGCAGAAGCGATACAACATCATCCTGGGAGTCGCTCCTGGACTTCTCTATCTTCACCATGATTCTCGACTGCGGATTGTTCATCGAGATATTAAAGCAAGTAATATTTTGTTGGACGAGAAACTGAATCCTAAAATAGCAGATTTCGGCTTAGCTAAACTTTTTCCTGAAGATCTGACCCACGTCAGCACAAGAGGAGTTGCTGGAACACTGTAAGATTTTAACACAATCACCACTCTCACACAATGTGAAAAGCTATTAACTGCTAGGGAAGCATGCATTTGAGTTTATGCTGCTTTCTTTAGAAGGGGATTGACAGTATTGTAGTTATACTTTATGACATCTTTGTCTCAATGGGGGATTTGCATTCTGTGTTCAGTTTTTACATTGTAGGATCTAGCACTACAGTTTCCTCCCGAAATAACTTTCACTTTATCTTTATTGAACTCATTTCTTTCTCTAAATCTTTGCCATTGTAATTTGAATGTGCAGCGGGTTTATGGCACCAGAGTACGCTCTGCAGGGGCAGTTATCTGTAAAAGTCGATGTCTATAGCTTTGGAGTTGTTCTGCTTGAACTTTTGACTGGAAGAAAGAACACGGATTATGATTTGTCATCTGGAATGGAGATGCTTTTAGGATGGGTGAGATACTCTGATACTGTTGTCTTTGTATTTCCCACTCAACATGTCTACATTACCTATGATTCTAGACCATCTTATTTAGTTCATCAATAAGCCGTTTAGCCGAAGTGTAAGATTAGGGCTTTCACTGGTTTATTTTGATATGAATTTCTCATCTATTGACTTATGTACTAATTTACCATGAAACTAAATTAAGCTGGACCTTTCCACAATGTATATATTTTATGAAACTGCAGATATGGAGTTCACATATATATTTTATGAAATTGCAGATATGGAGCTCACACAAACGGGGAAATATTTTGCAGACGATTGATCCAGCAATAATTGAAACCTGTGATGAGGAACAAGCCTTGAGATGCTTGCATGTTGGCCTTTTGTGTACACAAGCGGATTCATCACTTCGTCCACCAATGTCTACAGTCACTTTGATGCTTTCAACTAATTCTGTGCCGTTACCCGATCCCACAAAGCCTGCTTATGTAACTTCTCATACCCAAAATACCAGTTCCACCGGTTCTCGCTCAGGGCTGTCACATGGGTCTGCCCCGGCCATGTCTTCCTCTGTATCACCTTCACATATTCCTCTGGCTCATCTTTCAAACGCCGATGCTGCCATTACTATCTTTGTACCCAGGTAATGCCAGTCGATGCTTCCATTACTATATTTGCACCCACTTAACTATCTTGGTTATTTTGTATTTATAATTATCTTGGTTTAAAAAATACATAGTGAAGAGACGGATATCACTTTCTCCTTGCACCTATGTAGGGCTATGGTATCCTTGTTTCTATAATATATGTCCTCCGTTGAGATAGACATTCATGTCCATCATACAAAGTTTGGGTTGTAATATTTCTATCAAATAAAAAAGATTTTTATAATTTTGAAATTAAAATCCAATTCTCTTTCTTTTAGAAGTTGGGTTTGCATCAATAAAAAGAAAGGAAAGAGGTTAGGTTTTCACCAATTGAGAGAACATATATGATTAGATGCTTAATGTACAAACACACCATAGATAACATGAAGGAAAAGAAATTCCTTAAAAGTATTGTGAGACCTAAAAAGGGTGGCATATACATGTTGATCATTTGTTATAGTATTGGAGAATAAAGGGGAAGATGTTGGGGTTTTACCCTAACCCCCTTGTTTTTGCCTTAGGAGTTAATCAAGTAACGTACACAGTCATCTATTTTGAATAAGGCCTAGTAGATGGTAGTTAAAATCAATTTAAAATGAGTCTTTGTATTAATTAAATCCCATTAGGAAGTTGGTACTTATTAATTATTTGACCATGTAAAATAGTTTGGGTTTCGGATCTTGGAAGCTTATTTAAAGAGTTGGAAGACTATGAATTGTTTTGTTGAGAATTACTGTATTTGAGCCACTCAAGCGAAAGGCTGTGCAACCTTAGAAGGCATGTGAACTATGCTTCCATCTTTATTTTTCATAATACAAGAGTCAATTTTGTTCCATTTCTCTTACTTATTCACTTGCTTAGCTATTCTATTATATACTATTGAGTTTTTGGTAGTTGTTTATCTCTATTTGTCTTTTTGTTGCTCTAACTTGCAGGGTAAACTACAACACAAGTGGTATCAAAGCCGCTTTCATGAACTAGCACACCTCCAAATTATCATAGAATATTTTTTAGGCTAGAAACATGTTCAAGCATCTTTAAGTAATCACAAAAATTTGTTGTACAACGTGTAAAACTGTGGTTGGGGAAACATACCTACAGAGAATATAATTCATACTTAGTCACATTCCTTAGACACTATTGTAATCTCTGTTGATACCCCTTTGAGTAGCATTACATCAAACATTACCTAATCACATAATCTCACTTCCACATACCCTTGGGTATATTAGAAGTCTCATAGGAAACTTGACACTAGATGTAGATAATCCAATCAACCATCCTGTTTCTATAGAGGCATTGAGAACCACACTTGATAATATTATGCTCATGTACCTAGGTAGTTGGGTACTACGACCAAGGGCACAATTAAGCCCTTTTAGTTAGAGCCGTAAGAGATTGGGCTGAGTATTACAGTTGGACCCCACACATATATCAGAAAGCTATAACGCCTAACTATCCCTTGTCCTCAAGACCTTGGAAACCAGCATCTCTATAACAAACTAGTGAAACTCCTACATCTCTGCATCCATAAAGAATTTGAACATTATGTCAAAATAGTAGTGTAGTAACTATAATCTCTACGGGTTGCTAGGGAAATTCTCACATCTTTGCATCCAAAAGGAATTGGGAATTCTGTCAATGGGGTAATATTTCAATAGGGAGTAATACTCTTATCACAATAAAGAAAAAACAAGTTTGGGGGTCGCATAAACCCTTATTTGTGACCTATCTCAAAAGAATATTTGCATCATGTTGATTGTTTCAATATATATCTGAATGAGAAATCTTAATAGCTAAATGAGAAATTTTAATTGCTGAATGAGAAATTTGAATGGTCTTTTTTGTGTTTGGAATACTGTTTGAAATTGTTTCTTGGAAGAGGTTATGGGCTCTATGTTTTTACAATCTTGCAGTCTGTTTTCTTTGTTGTAGGACCCTGCGGGGCTGCAGCACAAAGTCACTTCTAAACTCACACTAAAATAGACAAAAAAATTAGAGCCCCAAAGTTTCACTTTAAATTTTGAATTAGAGGTGACATTTAATTCTCTGCACGTCACCATTGCCGAAATTAATGGTGATGTTTAATTTTATGACTGTCACCATTGAAAAATTCAATGGTGACATTTAATTATGTGCACGTCATTATTGCATAAATCAATGGTGATGTTTATTTGTGACTCACACCATTAATGAAACTTTGGTGACTATCCTTGAATGTTCGTAACAATTTTTTTTTTAATTTGAATGGAAATGGTGACGATCCTTTACCGTGCATCACTAAATGAGGTTACGATGATGGTCATTGTTGTAAAAATGATTTATTGGTGATGGAAATAACGCATCTCCATATCTCCTCTACTGGCTATGTTGCCTTTGGTGATGCTCATTTTTTGGTGATGGGGGCCATTTTAATCGTCACCAATTAGGTTATGGTGATGGTCATTAAAGTTATGTCATTGGTGTCCTTCGGAATTGGTGATGGTCTTTGACCATCATTGATGTTTATCGGTGACGGGCATAGCGCATCTCCATATCTCCTCACTTTTGGTTGCATTGCATTTGGAAACGTTCGATTTTTTGGTGACGGGGGGCATTTTAACCTTCACCAATACTGTTGTGGTGACGGTCTTTAAAATTATGTCATTGTTGTTCTTTGGAATTGGTGACGGTCTCTGACCATCACAATTGATGTTTATTGGTGACTGGCATGTTATGTCTCCATATCTCCTCACTTTTGGCTACAATTCCTTTGCTGACGTTCATTTTTTTGTGACGGGATCCACTTTTACTGTCACCAATGAGGTTATGGTGACGGTCATTAAAGCTATGTTGCAATTTTCCTTTGAAATTGGTGATGAACTTGACACATCTCCATATCTCCTTCCACTTTTGGTTATGGTACCTTGGGTGATGATCGGGTTTTGGTGACGAAGGCCCTTTTGACTATCACCAATGTGGTTATGGTGACGTTTTTTTCCCGTCACCATAGGCCTTTTTTCTTGTAGTGAAAAAATTAACATCTCCAAGACAATCCAATTTTAGTGTGTTGGATTCCTCAATGAGAGTTTATCTTCATCCTCTCCAACTTAGATTTTGACATGCTAACACTATGATTGACTTGGCCACATGAAAGATCAATGTCTTGATCTTCATCCTTGAAAGTATTGTGGAAATAACACCCCTTCTTCAAGCATATGTTTCAATCTGAAGAAACCTGTAAGAGAGAAGATTCACTATGGGTGGATCGCTTCTTGTCAATGGTCATCAATATCCAAGAAGATATATATGTCATACCGAAAAATTCATTCATGAGTATTGTCACATCTTATAGTTGAGACATTCTCTTCTCCTCACATTGTTTTTGACAATGGGGAATGACATATTGTTAGAAACAAGTGAGCGAGAACAAGTGATCCTATATCAAATCCAAATCCTTGATCCGACCAATCTTAGAACTCTAGCCAGAGCCATGACTATTCATTTAGTAGAATATGTTAACGGACAATCTACCAAAGATAGATCTTAGGCGTGATCTCCCTAGTTCAAGTGAATCTAGAACAAATAGAACATAATACAAACTCATTTCCTAGATCTAGTTACAGATCGAGTACTTATATATCATACCTTTCAGATCGTGGATCCTTCTCCTTGTTTTTGCTCCAAGTCTCGCATTCGTCAGATCTCCAGCTGCAAGACCTGCCAAGACAATATGGAAACGGCACAAGTAGTATAAGGTATCTAAACAATAAATGATCTAAACTAACAATTGAGGAAGAAAGTTCTAAACATCATCAATGAGACAATAGTTTATCGAAAGAGATTATATTAACTGTATTAAAAAGTGGGAATACATAGAAACGATGAAGCTACAACCAAAGCCTCAACGTCACATCCTCCATCCAACATGTCCAAGCCAAGCCTCCAAGGTGGTACAAGCTTCCCAAACACCAATATGGATTCTATCAGCATAAGGATACCATAGACCTTCCCCTCTCTCATGGAGAGGGTGGGTGTTTATATAGGGCTTAAGAGATAGGGTAGGTTGAGGATTAGTGGGAGATGGTTAAGGGATCTTCCCATAAGGTTAGGAACCGAAATTCCACCTCACCTAGAGCCTAGGGATAGGCCTCCACCTCAACAAACTTCTAGAAAGACCTCGAGACTCCCCAAAATAGCCTTTAACCAACCTCGTCGCACCTTGATAGATGACACAGAGCGACAGAGGGGGTCATCACACTTTGCATGAAGACAAGCTAGGAGACTGTCTCACCCTAGCTGACCAAGAACTGTAACGTCACACCCTAGATGAAGGAGAAGTGTGACAACCTACGCAAAGAGGTCAACTAGGCAGGGAAAAATCTCTCAATTGGATGTGTTTTAGCCCAGAATGAGTTTAGGGGTTAGAGCACAGAGTTTACAAAATGGTCAAGATGACGACTTTATCACAATGGTCATGTGTGAGGCACCTGCAACAATTACTTAATGAAAATATGCGAAATAGCAGAAATGACAGAACTCAGAATCACTTTTATATTGATCACGGGCCACTTCGAGGGGGCAACCTCCTATGAGCAAGCTCAATACAAATAAATTCACGGTGCCTTCATAGGTCTCAACACACACTTATATACTAATTCTAGGCGCCAATACTATGGGTCGAAACCATAGGCTGTTACAAACTATGGATCAACAATACTACGGGCGACTTACAAAGCATATGCGCCAACAACAATAACACAAACTATTGATCAACAAATACTACAGGACGACTTACAAAGCATATGCGTCCAACAACAACATACTAACAAAGTAAAGACATGGGTTCCTAACATCCCCTCCCCCTTAAAAACAGCTTTGTCCTCAAAGCTTTAGATGTGGAAATTGTTGTTGAATATGAAGGAGTGGTTCCCATGTAGCATCCTCTGGTTGCATGCCGTGCCACTGAATTAAGACCTCTGTGATAGAGCGAGAGCGAAGTTGATGCGTGCGCCGATTGAGGATGGCCTCTGGCTCCAAAAGGATGGATCCTTCATTATCCAATTCGGGTAAAATCGTTTGGCCGCTGATGTTGGTGCCAAGAACTGTCTTCAGACAAGAGACATGAAAGACTGGATGAATGCAAGAAGAAGGAGGAAGTTCCAATTTATAAGCAAAGGACCTAATCTTCTGAAGAATCCGATATGGCCCATAGAACTTTGGAGCGAGCTTATGAGGCCCTTTGAGTTTCAAGGAGGATTGTTTGTATGGATGGAGATGAAGAAAAACCATATTGCCGACTTGAAAAGTGCGCTCCGAACGGTGCTGATCCGCTTGTTGCTTCATGCGATTTCTTGCCATGTGAAGATTGTCCCGCAAAATGCTAAGAATCTGATCACGGTTGCGAAGGATCGTGTCAACTTCCTGAACTGGTGAACTAGTGGGGGTGTATGGAAGAAGAGCTGGAGGTGCCTGACCATAGACTGCTTCATATGGGGTCATTTTAGAGGCAGTGTGGTAAGAGGTATTGCACCACCATTCAGCAAGAGGGAGCCACTTTTCCCACTGATGTTGTTGTTCCGAGGTGAAGCAACGAAGATAAGTTTCCAAGCATTTATTGACAATTTCAGTATGACCATCTGTTTGTGGGTGATACCCTGAACTCATCTTCAGTTTGGTGCCAGTGTGGCGAAATAGTTTTGTCCAAAAATGACTAGTGAAAGTCGCATCACGATCCGAGACAATGGAAGAAGGGATTCCATGAAGACGAAAGATCTGGTCCATAAAAATTTGAGCAACTGAGGAGGCTGTATAGGGATGGCTGAGAGCACAAAAATGACTATATTTGGAGAGGCGATCAACCACAATGAGAATCACTATCTTCCCGCCAGATTTAGGGAGCCCTTCAATGAAATCCATAGAAATATCTGTCCAAATCCGTGTAGGTATGGGCAAGGTTTCAAGCAATCCTGGAACGAGTGTTGTTTCACCCTTATTGCGCTGGCAGGTATCACATTCGGCGACCATCTGTTGAATTGTCCTTTTCATGCCCTGCCAAAAGAAGTTACGCCGTGCTCGTTCATATGTTTTGAGGAACCCAGAGTGCCCGGCCGATGGAGAAGCATGGAGTTCATAGAAGACAGCCTGTTGAAGATCTGTGCTCTGGGGAAGCACCAGACGACCCTTGTATCGCAGAGAAGCATCATCCCAAGAGTAATGTGGTACAGCAGAAGGGTTGTTGGTCAAGCGTTGGATGATCTGAGATAAGGAAGAGTCATTGACATAACCCTGTTGAACAGATTGCAACCAATTTGGAACAGGCATAGAAATAGCTGAAAGAGAACCTTGGGGATCAAATGTGTGAGAAAGAGCATCTGCCACAATATTGTCTTTACCCTTCTTGTAAGTGATCTCATAGTCATAACCCATGAGTTTGCTAACCCATTTCTGTTGTGTCGGGGAGGAGACACGCTGGTCCAAGAAATATTTCAGACTCTGGTGATCAGTTTTGATGCAAAAATGATTCCCTAATAGGTATGGACGCCACTTCTGTACTGCATGCAAAATAGCCATCATTTCCTTCTCATAGGTAGAGGCAGCTAAATTCTTACTTGAAAGGGCTTTGCTGGTGAACACAATGGGGTGTTCATCTTGAAGGAGAACAGCACCACGTCCATTGCCGCAAGCATCACTCTCAATAGTGAAGGGCTTGGAAAAATCGGGCATAGCTAGTACAGGTGTAGTACACATAGCTTGTTTTAGTTGGTCAAATGCACACTGAGCAGCAGGTGTCCATGTAAAAGCATCCTTTTTCAATAGAGTAGTTAATGGAGCTGCAATCTTCCCATAATCCTTGACAAACTTGCGGTAGTAGCTAGTCAATCCCAAAAAACCACGAAGGCTCATGAGTGTCTGAGGACGTGACCAATTGTTCATGGCATCGATTTTGGCAGGATACACGCGAACCCCTTGTGCTGAGATAATGTGCCCAAGATACTCAACTTCCTTTTGTCCAAAAACACATTTAGACTGCTTGGCATGGAGATGATGGTCAGAGAAAAGTTGCATGACAAGATCCAAATGCTGGAGATGTTCATCCCATGTTTTACTGTAGATGAGGATATCATCAAAGAATACCAGAATGAATTTCCGCAAGTAGGGTCGAAATATTTTATTCATTACGGCCTGGAATGTGGAAGGAGCATTAGTGAGGCCAAAGGGCATGACCAAAAACTCATAATGGCCATCATGTGTGCAGAAAGCTATTTTTGGAATATCATCCTCATGAACCCGAATTTGATGATACCCAGAACGAAGATCCAACTTGGAGAAAAAGTGAGCCCCATGAAGCTCGTCAAGAAGCTCATCAACAACAGGACTTGGAAACTTATCCTTGATGGTGAGGTGATTAAGTGCTCGGAAGTCAATGCAGAGGCGCCATGACCCATCTTTTTTGCGGACAAGAATAACTGGAGAAGAAAAGGAACTGGTGCTTGGGCGAATAATACCTTGCTTCAATAAGTCCCGAACGAGCATTTCAATCTCCGTTTTTTGGTGGAATGGGTAGCGATAGGGCCTGATGTTGGGAGGAACGCTGCCAGGAAGGAGCTGAATACGATGGTCTTCTGGCATGGAAGGTGGTAATCCCACTGGTTCAACAATGACACCTGTATATCGATCCAGAATTTGTTGTAGATCCAAAGGAGTAGTGGAGACCGCTGATGGTTGCATCTGGATGGAATGGATCTGAGCGATGACACCATGTGAATTCTTCTTGAGGATTTTTTCCATGCAATGCGAACTGATGATGCTGAGAGAACCTGGTTGTAATCCTGTCAATGTGTGTTTGTGTCCATTGAGGGAAAACTGCATCCAAAGTTTGGAAAAATCCCATAAGATAGGGCCGAGTGTGTGTAGCCATTGAGCGCCCAAAACCACATCACATCCGCCTAAGGGCAAGGAAAACATGTCAGAGCGCAAGGTATAATCTCCCATAGAGATACGCACATTTCGACACTTCCCTTTGCAAGGTAAGGTGCCCCCATTGGCAACCATGACTTCAAAGTTGGAGCAAGGATGGATAAAACAATCAGCTTGTTTGGCAATCCGAGGGTCAATGAAATTATGAGTGCTACCAAAATCAATGAGGATTGTAAGAGGAAGCTTCTTGAAGTAACCCCTGAACCGCATTGTTTGGGGGGTGGTGATTCCATCTAAAGCATGGAGAGATATCTCTGGCTAGTCATCCTGAGACGGAGGGTCAATAGGCGGTTCCTGAAAGTCGACCGGAGCATCCAGTGTTTTTGGATCTTCGTCACCCATTTCAGAGGCAGGCAGAGATTCCACATCCAAGAGATAGAGATTTTGCTGAACACATCTATGTCCCCGAGTGAATTTCTCATCACAATTATAGCAAAGCCCCTTTTCTCCGCGTGCTTGCATCTCTGTTTCAGACAAACGCTTGATAGGAGTCGGTCGAGGAGCCTACGGTATAGGTGGTTGCTGAGAACCCATATTTCAGAAGGGAACAAAAGTGGGTTTGGAGCGTTGTTGGGATGCAATCTTGTCTTCTTCCAACTTAGCCAACCCGAGTGCTTCCATCATTCTGTTGGGACAGAACATTTTGACCTCAGAGCGGATGGCATCCTTTAGACCACTGATAAAAAAACTCCGGTAAAATTCATCAGACAATCCTTCAGTGTGGTTGGCTAGATTCTCAAATTCGGTTTGATACTCTCTCATAGTGCCAGTTTGGAGAAGTTTAGTGAGGGCTCCTGTGAAGTCATCAAAAGGACTAGGACCAAATCGTTGCAAAAGGAGCTGGAAAAAGTCTAGCCAGTTGGGCTCTGGATGAGCCTTGATGTACCAACGGTACCATTGAAGAGCTTCCTGTTCCAAATGAAAGGATGCCAACGGAACTTTGTTGACATCAAAAGTATTATGCAGACTGAAATACTGTTCTGCACGATAGATCCATCCAGTTGGATCGGTACCATTCAAGCGAGGAAAATCAAGCTTCGGACCACGGAAATTGCTGGAAGAAGAGAACCCATTGTCTACTAAAGACTCGGACTGTCGTTTGTTGTTCATAGCTGAATGTTCAAGATGGAGACCAAGGAATTTTTCATCCAGATCCTGGAGTTTGGCTTGGATGGCTGCAAGTGCTTCCTCCATGGTTTTTGCTCCTGCATGGGTGACAACCATAACCAGGATTTTTTTTTATTTTTTTTTTTTTGGACTGGGTAGGAAAACAAAAACAGGAACTACTTCAGTAAAGGAAAATTTGGATTTGGGAAAAAATCAAAAGGGTAATTGGGGTTTGACTAGTTTTTTGGACACTGTTGGATAGATAGGGAAGCAAAAATGAGGATTTCAGAAGCGGGGTGAAAGAATGGGAAAATTTGGCAAAGGGGAACAAAGAAGCAGAATTTAGAAAGGAATTCCGTGGTAAAAATTGAAGGTGATTGGATGAAATCTGAGGAAGTTATGGCAAACCCTAAAAATAGACAAATGTGGGATTTCGGGCTGTAGGAAGGGGAATTGAGGATAGGGTCTTTAGGGATGAAATATGCAGAATGGAATGACAGGGGTTCCCTGAAAATTTCAAGGGAAACAGAGGTAAAACAAGGGAGATATGGAGAAAAAATTGAATTTTATAAATTTTTTTTTTTTTTTTTCCAGACCGGAGCGGCTACGGCTCGGATTTTTTTTTTTTTTTTTTCTTACAGACTGGAGCCACTACAGCTCGGATTTTTTATTTTATTTATTTATTTTTTTTTTTTTTTTTTTTTTTTTTTTATACTGGAGCGGCTACTGCTCGGATTTTTTTTTTGTTTTGTTTACAGACTGGAGCGGCTACGGCTCGGAAGGAATCTGGAACAATGCCGAACGGCTGGATCTGGAACGGCTTGCAAAATGGATCTGAAACGGCGCAGTAGTGATCGATAATAGTTCAGCTGAAAGTAGATATGGACCCCAGGTATGTGCGGCTTCCTAACAGTTCAGGGTTTTCACTCGGCCACCAATGATATCTGACGGCTTGCGTATTGGCGCAGTACCCCTCACTCCACGGCTCAGGGTAAGCTGATAACCGCTTTGCCACAAACGACAGCTCTTGGTTTACCTCATGGGTGGGAACTAGTCAATCAGGTAGGGGTCGTTGCCCTTTTCGCTGGCAGGTCCTCTCAATGGACCAGCTACTTCGAGGTTCCTGTGGTACTCCTCACAATGAGTTTTAGGGCTCATGCCCAAGTACTTCCCATAGTTAAGCGGATAGGGATTATTTCCAAATCTGAACTTGCAACAGATGCAAAAAAAAAAAAATTGGCAGAAATTTCACCTAGCAAGCCCAAGAAAGTGCTCTGATACCAGATGTGAGGCACCTGCAACAATTACTTGATGAAAATATGCGAAATAGCAGAAATGACAGAACTCATAATCACTTTTATATTGATCACGGTTCACTTCGAGGGGGAAACCTCCTATGAGCAAGCTCAATACAAATAACTTCACGGTGCCTTCATAGGTCTCAACACACACTTATATACTAATTCTAGGCGCCAATACTATCGGTCGAAACCATGGGCCGTTACAAACTATGGATCAACAATACTACGGGCGACTTACAAAGCATATGCGCCAACAACAATAACACAAACTATTGATCAACAAATACTATGGGACGACTTACAAAGCATATGCATCCAACAACAACATACTAACAAAGTAAAGACATGGGTTCCTAACATCATGATGACGACACTTGGTCATAAGGATGATACTTGCAATGGTCATGGTGGCGACACTAAGTCAGGATGACGACACTTGCAACACTTGCGACACTTGCGACACTTTGCACAAGGGTGATGACATTTTGGTGTAACAGAATGCCCCCCAAAGCATGAAGCTGACGGAATGAGACAAGTGAAATGCTTTGTAGTAAGAAAAATGGCAAGGACTTGCTGGTTGGAAGGAGTTGCCGCAGAAATGACCTGATATCCACAAGTCTCATACAACACAAAACATGGCTGCCAACTAATACATTGCAGATCCATGATAGTAATGACCGACAGAACACAATCATGGCTACTAGACATAATTGTAGATCCATGATGTGATGATAACACATCCACTACCAATACAAAAGTGGATCCGTGTAACTATTAAATGACAACATAGCCACGACCAATACAAAGTGGATCTGTGCGTCCCAAACAATCTCCATCGCAACCTGGGTAGGAAAGAACTTCCCCAGGGTCTTCAAGCTGAACCCACAATGATATGAATCTATCCATGTGATTACAATGTTTTGGAGTCGAACATGGTAGAAACCACTTGATTACCGGTCATTAATGTATACCGTTAACAAGTACAAGGGGAATCACCATTAATGCCAATGATCCCCAAGGTATCACAGTATATACCATCAAGCATGAATCAATGAGCTGAAGTCGAATGCCTAATGGAATCTTTCAATCAAGAGTCAATGAGGTGAACTCATGTTGAAAGCGAGGCAACCTTCCATCAAGGCATGCAGGCCCAAGGTACTTGGTTGGTTTCTAAGTTCAATCTTTGGATGATGATTTGAAGTCAACGAGGATGAACCTGTCGAAGGAGGGCCATGATGAATCCCCCATCATCGACATGAAACTCAATAACAAATGTTTGGTGTAGATCGCACGGTAGAGTAATGTGCAAGACTGACTTAAGGTATACCAACATGATTGAAGGTATACTGACTGTAGATGATGCGTAATGAAACATCTCTTGAACATGGGCATGGCATGACTTGGCAGTATTGACATGATGAGAATGATACTAACTCCCAATGCGACTGATGGTGGAAGCATTCTTTGGCTGACCCAAAGGAGCAACGCGACTCATGGAATTGACAAGACTCGAGGACAAATAGATTACCCTAGTATTGAATGCAAATGAAAATGAGTGCCATGTTCAAGAGTGACTATGTACTGCCGTAATTAAGATGTAACATAAAATATTCCCTTTTTCCCCATCATGATTGATGAGTGCCTCATGTGTTTTTAACAAGCTTGATGAGGGTAACCAGATGCTCGGTATAGCTCATCTCATAGATGAGTCTAATCTCAAACGTTTTATGAACCTACGAAAGGAGGGGTTCATCCCATAATGGGCCCTTCAATGTTTAAAATTTAACGAGTCCAAAGAAGGAAAACTCGGCATCATTTAATGTTTAGAGAGTCTGAAAAGAACTAAAGGAGACTCCAATGGTCCTTTTTCGTAAAGTTAGCCCCATCACTTGAAAAAGGGTAAAAAAATGTGGGAGAGGACTCTTCTAGCCATGGTTGGTTGGAGTATTCCTTTTTCATAAATAATGCTTCCTGGTCCGAAAAAGGTGTAAACTATCACCAAAAAGACGATCATTCAAATGCTTTTACAAGCATGAAAGCATCAAGTTCACTTGGCAATCTTTTCCTATGTAGGGAGTCTAAAAAGAGCTTAAAAAGGACTCCATGAGCAGCTTTGTCATGGTTGATGATTGAGTATGACAAAGGAAAAGGAAACTTAGCACGATTCCTTTTCCGTAAATAGTCTAGCGAGGTCGGTTAAAGTGATAAACCTATACTCATTAGACACACCTTTTTACTCAAATTTTTAACGAGCACGATAATGGTATCAAAAGCAGTCAGAATCTTTTTCATGTTTGAACCAGAGCACAAAAAGTAAAAACTAAGCTCGAACCACTTTTCATGTTTTAACCAGAGCACGAAAAAAGTGAAAAGTAAGCTTAAATGCCATCTTACTATTTTTAACGAGCTCGAAGATAGGTTGGAAGAATGCTCATGATGTCTGCTTCATTTTTTAATGAGCTTGTAACAAAAAATGAACTATGCTTGGGATAATTTTCATGGTTTAATGAGCTCGAAACCTAAAAAAGGAAAGTATGCTCTAAGATGTTCCCAATGATGGATTTCTTCCCATCATGAAATCTAAAGGTTGGTACATGCCCCCAGCATGATTGCTAGAAGTAAGTGACTTTGCTCCAACGTGGTGTGGAGAGGCGATCGAGTTGACTTCAACGTAACTTACAGAGGTTGAAGACATGCCCCCAAGCTTCATTTCATCTACCTAAGGCATAGGCGGGTGAAAAGAAGGTTCAGGTACTAAGTCTACGAGGAGACTCGACTCAAAGGGAAAGGATATGTTTCATTTTTTTGTTAGTTTTTCAGAATTTACTTCAATCTGATCTAGGATCTTAATTGAGAGAACAACATGTACAGCATATCTACAGCATTTCAATCATGGACATAATAATGCAAGCACACAAGAGACAATAGACACACAAAGTTTCACTAGGGAAAACCATAAAGGTGAAAAACCCCACAACTTCCTCAGAGATAGATAGAGCAATGATACAACCCAAGCATAAGAGATAGTCTTCTCCTAGCAGTAGCTTCTCCTCCTCCACAAGTGCGCCACTCTCCAATGAAAGTATGAGTGAGAAAGTGAATGGTCAAATAGAGTGCCTCCCGCACTCTATTTATAATTGACTTGACTTGCCTAATAACCTTTACTAGGTCGGCCTTAACTTAACCACATAACATAATGATGACTGGGCCGACCGCCAATAGGGTGGTCTAATAACCCTTTGACCCACATGAATCATATACGGCCAACCCCAACAAGGTGGTCTAATAACCCATCAAGTATAAGTTACGACACTTACAATATAAACGACAACACTTCCGTATAGAGGAATAAAAACATCTCTATAGGAATACAAACACTTCCGTATAGAGGAATAATAACATCTCTATAGGAATACAATATACATATATGAAATACATTCCGAAGTTAGAAATACATCAACACTCCCTCTTAACTAGGAAGGTATTTCTCGACAAGGGTCTTTTAGCACAAGTCCTCTTCTCTGGATCATCGGCATAGAATCATCGTCATCGTCACTGCTGCTACTATCTCAATCAATCTCTAATCTGCTCGTCATAGGAAGTTCTACAGAGCCAGTCCTTTTTCATACTGGATGTAGGCCCACCATCTGTAGGTCTTCATCATCACTGGCCATACTATGGAATCCTCAAGACTTATTATGTGCATCACAAGACCTGGATGTAGCATCCCAGGCTGTTACGAGCATACAACTCTACCTATCGAATCTCCTAGGAGCACATTACATGTGACCCCATCACAAAACTTAGCTGTAGCATCCCAGGTTGTTACGAGCACACAGCTCTACCTGTCGGATCTCCCAGGAGCACATTAAATGTGATCTCACCACAAAACCTGGCTGTAGCATCCCAGGCTGTTATGAGCACTCAGCTCTACCTGTCGGATCTCCCAAGAGCATATTACATGTGGTCATGGCAAAACCTGGTTGTAGCATTCCAGGATTTTACGAGCACACACATCTACCTGTTGGATCTCCCAGGAGGATATTACATGCCATACGAGAAAACCTTGAAAGAGCATCCCGGGCTGTTACGAGCACACAGCTCCACCTGTCGGATTTCTTAGGGAGCTATTATATGTCCTCTCAGAGCAATGTCTCAAAAGAGCATCCCAGACTGTTACGAACACACAGCTCTACCTGTCGAATCTCCCAAGTCAACTTACATGCTCATTTGCACAACCTATCCACGGCCACAGAGTATCAACCTGATACTCACCATACATCATATTGATGTACATCATCACATGATCATCCTGATCATCATCACAGCATCATCCTAATACATATCATCATACATGATCCACCTGATCATACAATGTATCTAATTAATACATACACAAATACATGATCCATCTGATCATACAATATATCCACCTGATAACAAGCATCCAACATGATGCATATACATATACATAATCCAACTGATCATACCAAGCATCCAACATGATGCATATACATATACATGATCCAACTGATCATACCAAGCATCCAACATGATGCATATACATATACATGATCCAACTGATCATACCAAGCATCCAACATGATGCATATACCGAGTAGTAATTGGAGCATCATCCCGATGCTCATCATCAAGTGCTTATATCCACAGCCATGTGAAGGATCCTCCTCTCACCATACTTGGAATGGCTCCTGCAAATGTGTCAATCACTTCTTCCTCAAAGTGTCATCAATATGAAGAACACCAAGCCTCTCTCTGAAGTACTTGAACTTCACTCTGGCTAGTAATTTCGTCAGTAGATCTGCAATCTGCTCATCCATTGCAAGATACAGGAGCTTCACTGCTCCTCTCTGCACCATATCCCTGATATAGTGATATTTTATATCGATGTGCTTTGACCTGTCATGGAAAACTGGGTTCTCAGACAGCTTCACACAACTTTGGTTGTCACAAAAGATACCAGTAACCTCCAACGGGAGATCAAATAACTCAGACAGTAGCTTTCGGAGCCATACTGCCTCACAACTAGTCGAACAAAATGCAACATACTCTACTTCGGTTGTACTCAGTGCTACGCAGGACTGCCTCCTGCTAAACCAAGAGATCACACCTGATCCCATACTGAAGCAGCACCCAGATGTGCTCTTCCTATCTGCAGCACAACCTACCCAATCTGAATCAACATAACCATGCAGGCTCAACTTTTTATTCGCATCATACTTGAGCCCATAATCAACTGTACCCTTCAGGTACCTTAGAATATGCTTTGCAGCTATCACGTGAACATGTCTTGAATCTATCAAATACTTACTCAAGGTGTTCACCGTAAAGCAGATATCTGGTCTCGTATTCGTCAGGTACATCAAGGACCCAATCATCTGATGATACATCATGACATCAACCGGATCAAATGAAGCATCACACAGAAGCTTCAGGTTCGATGCCATAGGTGTGGCCATGGCCTTGCAGTCCATCATCCCAAACCTCTTCAGGATCTCTACTGCATACTTCCCTTTTCCAAGCAAGATCCCATCTGCACTCTGCCACACCTCCATGCCTAGAAAATAGCGCATCATCCCCAAGTCCTTCATCTCGAACTCGACAGCAAGTTTCCTCTTGGTATCAGCAATCAAACTATCTTCTCCTATACCAAATAGATCATCCACATATAGAAGTAGTATCACTGGATTTCCTTCCTCAACCTTGTAGAAAAGGTTGGAATTTGCTTTACTCTTGCTAAAGCCCAAACTGGATAGAAATTTGTCCATCCTACCATACCAAGTCCTAGGAGCTTGCTTCAAGCCATACAAGCCTTTCTTCAACCTGCACACATATGACTCTCTGTCATGTGTCTCAAAACCGAGTGGCTGCTCCACATACACTTCCTCTTCGACTACACCATTCAAGAAAGCTGTCTTGACATCCATCTGGTGTATCTTCCATCTCATCACTGCAGCCAGGGCATGTATTGATCTGATCGAAGTGTACCTGGCCACATGAGAAAAGTTTCTTCATAGTCTATCCCCTCTTTCTGGGAGAAGCCACGAGCTACAAATCTCGCTTTGTATTTCTCAATGCTACCATCTGCAGCATACTTGATCTTGTAGATCCACTTGGAAGTCACAACAGATTTCCTTTCAAGTCTTGGTAACACATCCCAAACATGATCAATTGGTACTTCTTGACCATGGAATCCTTTTACAGTATCCCATATCATGGGAACTTCAGATTCTTCAATATTTTCAATAGATATTTTTGTTGCTGGAACAAATGTTGTAGTCCTTCTTTTGTAGGTGATGGTACACAATTTTTCCTACAAAACAAGTTAAATTGCATGATTAGAAAACATCTCATAGTTTTCAAAACAAATTCTTACACATAAATAAATATGTCATATAGCCATGCAATTATTTTAGCCAATGCTTCAATACAACATTTATCCATATCCCATAACTTTCTAGATGCTTTCCAATCTCTACCAGAACATTGTTAAGAGTTTGCACTACTCCCAACATGTCAGCAAAGAGATTTCATTCTAGATAAGTAGCAATGGAATGTTGTATAGTGCCATACTAGACCACTTACCCATCACATGCATATTAGTAGTATACTGTTCATTAATGCAATTATTCTAATATGCATAATACACGCCCTAAGTCTAGGAACATAAGAATATACATCATTGAACAATATTATTTAAACAAACAAGTATGCAAGAAATGACAATTCAAATACTTATCTTTGTTTGGTTGTAGGGTGGACTCCTCAATATTTGCTTCCTTGCAGGAACTACTGGAGTGTGCTCCTTCTTGAAATTTGATTCCTGGATTACCTGTCTTTGAACTTATATCCAACCTCTATCACTATGCATACTTACTAGTATCATCATTGTGTTATCCTCAAGATATCATACATAATCATACATTCGTTAGTATAATCTTAATGCTATCAAAACACAATAATCTTAAACATGTATGGTCATGATCCTTTCAAACACAGATAATAAACATTAGTATTCAAGGTTTCAGGGAATACTTCTTTTACTCATGCATATTCTTATTTGACCATATGACTCTTCTGGTTAGTCATATCATCAATCAAGGTAAGAGACATAATATGCATAAACCCTTGATTACTTACATTTCTAACTTCATGAATAATCATTATCAACCATACAATAGTATAAGATCCTAACGCAAGGTAGGATTCTAACTTGATATAGGAAAAACATACCTGGATTAATCTGTTAGTTAGTTATGTCTAACATACCCACATGATGTCTTCTTGTTTTCTTCAATGACTTGTGCTAGTAACCTGCATATATCATAGGTTAAGCATTGTAGAACCAAATTACACATACCTCGTAAGTAGAGCTTCTATGTGATCCATGACAATGGATGAAGCTTTGTCTTCATGTCACCATGGTCATATGTTCTTGAACTAGAACATGATTTGTCTTTCTTGATGTACCTTTTATGTTAGCAGACAACATCAACCTCATACAACACCATAATGCATTAGTACAATCATAAGTGTCAAAACCTTAATCAAACTAAGTGCTTCTTACTCATGTCTAGATACATTATACTTTCCCTCCTCTTCCTATTCTATAAAAAGAGATGCAGGGCACACCACTACATGTTGGTTAGCTAGTTTTAGTTTTGAGCTACTATAATTTATTCATTCTTTTCAATTTTTCAATAGCAGATAGATGTGATTGAGTTTGATCTATGTATTTCTTGCTCCTATTTCCAATGGTATGTGTTACAAGATTATTGTATTCAAAGTTGTTGTTTTGATTGGAGCTTTTTAGGATTTTCGCTAACTAGTGTTTATATTTTTTTCTAAGTACAAAAAATGTATACCATGATATGAAAGTAAACACATTTAGGCATCCCAATTTGGCATTAATGTCCATGTAAAGATTATTTGCAACTAGATTCTTCATAAAAGTGAAAGAAACTTCAATTGCAGGCAACTCCAGGCATTCATATCGAAGTCCGTGTTGGCACCTATAAATTTTTACACAAGTCCTAAGAGAAGGACTAACTCCATTGGTGAATTCCTTGAAGAGATGGTTAAACCCCCCTCCCTAATCATGTCCAGGTTGTTAAGGACAGGAAGTAGCTGAGTCAGAAAGGAAATAATGAGAAAAATGAAAGGTTTGGGCACTGTTAACACCCAAAAAGTGCTCACTAGATCATTTCCTTATTCACATGACCCATTTGTCCACTTTTTCACCATTTGAGCCTCTAAAGCCATCAAAAGGTCACCAAAATACCTTAATACACCCCTTTTTCCACTCAAAATGAATATTTTTCCTCAAAAAGCATAAAAAACCCTCAAAAAGGGTCCAGAATTCCCAAAAATATTAAAAAGGGAATAAAATTATTCAAAATATTCAAAAAAGGAAAAGGGAGGGAAAAGGTACCTAAACCATGTTGGTCAATACCATTGGTTTCTTCAAAACCATAATGGTATTCCCCACCACGAAAAACTATAAAAAGGTGGTAGGGGCTCCTCACTTTCCATCCATCCATCATCCTATCCTCATGCTGTCAAAATCTCTCATGAGATTTTGACCATTGTAGCTATCTTGGAGAAGAGACCTTTGGAGCTTGGAGCTGCTCACCCTTGGAGCTACTCAACAATCTTCACCACTTGGAGGTATTACCATTGCAAGCACTTGCTTGCCCCCTATTCTTAATACAAAATCAGTTTTTACGTATTGTCAATTGTTTTGCTTTTGATAATATTTCCATTGTTTGCTTATCTATTTCACATAGATCCATGATTAATATAGTTTAAAGTAGTTTGTTATTTACTTCTATTGAGACTGCTGCTACTAGTTAGCAAGTGCACCATTACACTAAGCTTGGTTGCAAAACCAAGCCAATAGTTTTTGGCGACTCCGCTGGCTTCGAATTCTTAGATCTCAGTTTTTTGCTTTAGATCTTAGTTTTGGTTAGTTTTAATCAGTTTAATTCATAGATCTACTATCCTAGACAACAGATCCCTTGCTGTTCTAGATTTTGGCCCCTTCTATTGCCATTAACAGCCCGAAATTTCCATTTTCGGGTTCGTTTTTCGGCGTCCATTTTCGGCTTTCGCCTCACGGTTTTTTGTCTGACAGTCGTGCGGCTCATCGCGACCTCGTGGCTTTTTTCTGCGCAGCTCGCCGCGACTTCGCGTCCAATTTACGCGCTGCACATCGCGGCCTCGCGGCCATTTGCCATGCTGCACATCGCAACAGTGTGATGAAAACCCGCGCTGCACATCGTGGCTTCGCGGTTGAAACCCACACTGCCCATCGCGACTATGTGACAGGAATCTACGCTGCACATCGCGGCTTCGCGGCCAAAACCGGCGCGGCCCATCGCGGCTATTTTTCCGAAACCTGCGATGCAAGTTTTTTCAATTCGGCCAATTCTTTGAAGATTATTTTTTACTGTATTTTCTGTCCATTTAGCATATTTTATAGTATTAAATTTCCTGCATTTTTACAGCCATTCAAAATCTTTTACCATTTAGAATGCTTCATTAAAAGTCCTTTTACAAAATTTTCAGAAATTGAAAGAGAGATTTTTTTTGCATTTTATCTATATCAAGGTTCTACTGTTTATTTGCTCAATACTTTGCCCAAGCAATTTTTAAGAGATCCATTTATTTCTTGAAGTATTCATGTTATTTGCTTTCCTTCGAATTATTTCAAAGATCCATTATTTTTGAATAGTTTTTTCAAGCATTTACATTTTAAAGACGACTTTATTTTTTGCAAAACTGGAAGCATCTTTTCTTTCATTTGTAAAATCGCCCAAGCGAGGCAAATAAATTTCAGTTTAAATACCACACTTGCACCCACTCTACTACATAATTTAAACTGAGCCTTAAAATTTACCTTAAACTCAACCAACTTTTAACCGCACTTGGGGAGCACTTAAAAGAATTTTGTAGTTAGATAGAATTGAGGGGATAGGTGTTCCAATGACACCCCTCAGTTATTACATTTGAGACATAGTGGTTGTCCTCTATGGTACCAAAATCTCTTATAATTTTGACATGATTATCAACCAATTTATCGGGAAGGCCTCTCCCTTAGGAGGGTTGAAGTAGCCAGACTGGTTCTGGAAGTCTGAGTGGAATATCGCAATCCATTCAGTAACCGAAGGATACCTTTCGAAGTTCTCGGTGTACACCCCCCTGGTGTATAGCGGCGATAGAACCAAACTGTAGATTCACCCAACCGAACATGTTATGAACGGGGTATCCTAGTTGCCACTCTTTAGGATTGTCTACCCAGTGTCCCTCTCGATAGGGGGATATCTAGCCATTGATTCAACACTCTATATTGTCTGCTTTGGATTTCATCACCTTGCAGAGGATATTGTTTGTTGACTCACAATACTTCTAGTTAGGTGTTTGCATGATACATTACCCACCTTTGGTCTAGTAGCACCTCTTTTTTCTAGAAACTGTTTGACTTTTGGTATTCTGACCAATTTTGTTGAATCCCTCCATTTATTATAGCACAGTTGCTGTAATAAGTTCTTTTTGAGGTTTATTTTTGGCTTGAGAGCCTTTATTTTCACTCCCCTTTTTGCACTCATTGTTGCATTAGGGTTTCGAGTTTTTTACATCACCACCTTACACTGAAAATTTTTAAAACATATTTCTCACCATTGAGAATTTAAGACGATCTCGTCGTCTTCAGGGTGAACCCCCTCAGTTCAGTCTACTTGGATCTCCACATCACAGACGTAGAGCCTTATCCCTTGACTCGACACGTCATCGGCCAAACATACAGTCATCCGATTCTGACACGCCTCACTTCACATCTGATTCTGAGGCTGAATCCGAAAACCTTACTAAATTATCACCAACCAACCTCATGGCTGGAACACAATACGACCCACTTTTTACTAGTACCATTGGGGATACATCCACAAACCCTTCCACTACTGTTCCATCCATTGTAACAACAACCCCTCTAGGCATTCCTAATATGGGGGACACTCCACCTTTAGGTATACCCAACACAAGACTACCTCCTATTATGGGTATGCCAAACATAGGAATCACACCACCTATCATTACCACAACCCAGATCCCAGGAATTACTGGCGCTATTCCTAACCCCAGTGTAACCCATGTTGCACTTGGAAACACTGGCCCATACCAAACCACAGCAGTTGGAGGACACATACCTTCAATACCTAGCATACCCTTAGGGGCTACTAGACCACTACATAATGCCACCATGAATAGTTATGTCCCAGTCACTATGCCACACCCATCTGCTAGTTTACCTTACATGGTTGGTTTGAACTTACCAGACTTAGCCAGGCTAACCAACGATCCTATCAGGCACAACCCTACTTGGCCACCCATGCCTACAAAGCTCCCCTTGGACATACCCAAGTTTGAAGGAAAACCTGGGGAGGACCCTCAAAACCACATAATGTCTTTTCACCTACGGTGTTCATCTAAATCCATAGTGGATGACTCCATTCATCTAAGACTGTTGCAACGAACGTTCACTGGCTTTGCAGCCAAGTGGTACATCGAACAACCACATGGCACCCACCATACTTTTACGTCTCTCACCTCCACTTTCCTTCAATTTTTTCAACTACCTCTACGTTACAATGCAGGAGTTGAAATACTGTTGTCTTGCAGACAAAACACAGCTACCCACATCACGGACCACAAGCATGAGTGGCACAAGCGTCATAGCCTCTGTAAGATTAAACTAGATGACCGTATATTTTTGGACTGGTTCCTTAAATGACTCCTACCCCTCATAGCAAAAGACGTCGCTTCCAAACGACCCCAGTCAGAGGAAGAAGCTATCCTAAAAGCTCAACAATTCGACCTAATCTATGCCCAATCAAGCTATCTCTACACCATCATACCAGACGCCCCACGAGGCGATTCTTCACGCAGTGACGCGCCGGGGGCATCACATGCCACTGATGGTATTATTGGCCAGGTCACACTGCAAATTAAACCTTTTAGCATGGTGAGCACCATAAATGCCCTAGACCTCTCTAGGGCTACATCTAATTCTGGAGTGACAACTTCGTACACTCCAACGAATCAGACTCATCACACTCATGGACCCTCTTGTCCACAACATTGCTATGGGAAAACGCCATTGACATATGTACCACCCACATACTATAACCAACCAGCCACCCAGAACCCAATTCAGTTCCCGCCACAACCAATGTATTACCCACAGCAAGCTACAACAGCTAACCCAACACCTCCAATAGCTCAGGGTTACCAACAACCCCACCAGGTAACTAGACCACCTCTAGCCCCACCAGCTTATTATCCACCGCACCTGCGGCAAACCAAAATCCTCCTGCTGCTCAAGGGCAAGTGTACACACAACACAATCAGCCCCAACATCAAAACAACCAACGCAACCAGGGTGGACAACAAAACCATGGAAGAGGACGTAACCGCGGCAACAACCAACAACATAATCAAGGTCCACCACCTCCCAATCCTCCAAATAATAACAATGCTGCTCCTCCCAACAAGAATCCGGATCGTCATCCCAAGCAGCCCAAAAACACTAACTTGAGAACAAACCATCCATGTTCTATATGTGGAGTCTATGGACACCACACTCACAACTGCCCCCACTTAGAGAAAGAACGTCAACTTTGGGCTGACGATGCCCAACGCCAGGGCCACGCTGGACAGCCAGCTCCACTTAATCAACCGCAACCCATGGTATTACAAAACCCCTTACCAACTCAAGGCGTAGTGAACACTCAGCCGTTGGCTCCCCCTCAAGGCAACATGCCCCCACAACAACAGATCACTTATGCCGCTCCTGATCAACCCATGTTCGACTCAGGTACCCACCACTTATTAATGATGTCATCCGCTGATGTCAACCTCCAAACCCGTCGGAACCAATATGGCTCCACTCCTGAAGCCCCTCTCGCCGACAAAAACACTAACGCTCATCCCACTAATCAGAATTTACGTATACCTCTGGTTCCACTCAATGGCGCCTCTAAAGCACCTCGCTTCCCACTTCGCCGCATCAACAATAACCCTAATGCTCGTGCTGCGTCGAATTACAACATTGTAGATGACTTAGCCCAGTCTCCCGCAGCCATGTCTGTTTTAGAAGTCTTAAAAAACTGTCCCTCACAGCGCAAGACTTTGCTCTCTGCCATTGGTGCTATTGACCCCAATGATTCACAACTAATGGCATTCAATTTGGACCACTCTGAACCACGCCTGCCCTCCACTTTAGCATTCCAAGTTTTTGTTTCCGTTCAGAATCTTGTCATACATCGGTGCATTATCGATGAAGGAGCCTCTACATGCATTATGTCCACATTCATTTGGCAGAAGTTGGGATCCCCTACTCTCCAGCAGTCCACCACTGCGTTGTGAGCCTACGATAGCCGTTCGGCTCAACCCCAAGGTCTCTTAACTAATGTCCCTGTCCAGTTGGCTAGTAAAATTGTGCTCATTGACATAGAGGTCATCAATGCCCAACTTGATTATAACCTCCTCCTTGGCCACAGCTACATGTATTCCATGTGGGTGGTTGCCTCATCCGTTTTTCGTACCATGATGTTCCCCCATGACGGACGCATGGTCAAGGTCGACCAACTCATGTATTACGATCCCAATGCCCCCGCTGCACCCGAAAATGTTCTCCCCATGGTTGAACAACCTGTTTGTGGTGCAACTACCTCGTTTATTTCCTCCGTGGGACCTGGACTTTACTCCGACACGCCGATGACTTCTACATTCCAATCCATTCCACCCCCGTCACCCGCGACCCACGTCTCTGACCTATGCACTCTTTCCCACAATACACAAACACCCAACAATCAACCGCCCTTGTTACCCAAACCACCATTGGTACCTAGTTACATTGGTGTTACACCCACCCACACAATCCCCTTCCTATTCCCTCCCTCGGGAGTAGTAAGCGCCCTGGTTATGGCTACCCTCAGCCTCCCCGGGTTAACCTTAGGCTTACCCATGTGGTATATTTCGCCTCCCGTTCCCCCCGCCGACACCAAATGTCATCCTACAACCGGTGCAACCCATTGTCACTACTAGTCAACCACCTCCCGGTGTCATGACCCCTTCGTCATCTACGAATCCCCCTCATCTTATCAAGCCCACTGGGAGCAGAGGCCCACAACCATACACTGCTGTACCTCCTCCCAAGACATTTAAAGCCCCCCCCCCCCCCCCCCCCCCCCCCCCGTGTTTCGTGCTCCCCCCAAATGCTCGTTGTGTGATGAGTTAGGCCATCCGATTCATCAATGTCCACAATTACCTACATTACAAGAACACATGCAAATGCTTGATGACGACCCCAACATCCCAGTTGTCGAACTAGATCCAACCCTAAACCTCGTGATAAATCATTGCGCACAAACCATCCTTGTGCAATATGTGGAATCTACGGCCATTATTCACATCATTGCCTCGATCTCCTAGATTACAGAGTAGCACTGTACGAGTTGAATAACATCGACCTAGAGATATCCCCTCTTCTCATTGAGGAAATTAATCCCCCACCATCTTCCTCCTCGGAAGAAATTAACACCATTTAAATGATTTCCACTGGATATCCCTCTGTCCGATCGGCCCCCTTGCATTGATCCCTTTGACACACATGTTCAACCCTTTCAAATCGACGAGGAAACCACATGTCCACAACATGGGGGCAGGCCCAAAACCTTTCCTACTCATCATCATCGTGATTCTCGTCGGAGATACTGGGGGCATCCACCCCACAAGGGGAATCCCCCATCATCATATCATCACTTTATTATGCCACCACAGCCCACAGCCTCATGGTACACCCCCCCTCCAGTAGTTGGTCAATGCCCTCTTGATCCCTCCCTAAGACAGCATTTGCACCACATTGACACCTCTGAGTTCGGGGACATAATAGATTACGTCAAACCTGGGATAGGGGACATGATCAATCATTTTGACCCTACCCCATCACCTCTATCTCAACACCTCAATGAGCCCATCGTTCAAACCAACACATATGTGATCCACAATCACAAACCCCATGAACATCATATGGGGGAAGGTCATTAACCCTACTCACTTTTTCACATTCGCGATCTCAACCATTTTTGAGGTCACGTGTCACTTGTATATTTGAGTTGATTTGATACGCATAGTATTTCACCCTCGCGGGTCATCATTTCTCCCCACCACTACATCTTTGGCTTGGTGGGGTCACCTTCATTTGTAGCCATTTTTTAACCTAGTTATTTCCTTTGACCATTCCGGAGTCCTTATGACCTTCGTTTTTTGAACCATTTGCACTGCAGGATTCATATTTCCATGCTCGTGATGACGCTAGAGATCATTTCTCGCTCTCACCTCCATATTTTTTGGGCATTTTTCCCATGCCCCCTCGTTGCCTCGGTTTGCATGCCACATCGGCCGTTCTCCATTTTTAACAAGTCTTATATTGCCAGATTCAGTTTTCCATGCTCGTGATGATGCTTGAGATCATTTCTTGCTCTTACCCCCGTGATTTTTGGGCACTTTTTCAAAATGCCACTCATCACCTCGGTTTGCATGCCACATTGGCTGTTGCCCCCTTTTTGACAATCTTTATGTCACCAGATTCAGTATTCCGCACACATGATGATGCTTGAGACCTTTTCTCTCTCTCATCAATCCCTTTTTGTTCAGTATAATTTTACCCCTTTTTCGGGCCGAGCAATCTCTTTTACGAAAAAAGGCACTTAGGGAGTTTCTGTTAAGCTCTTTTCTGACTCCTAAAACAATGAAAAGATCGTCGAGCAACCTTGCTTCCTTTCATGCTCGCTAAATGTGTCTTAAAGGGCATCTACCTGGTATAAGTTTACCCCTTTTCCAGACCTTGTAGACTAATTACGAAAAAGGAATACTCTAGTCACATCGGCTAGAAGAGTTCTCCATTTGCATCATTTTATGCTTTTTCGGGCCTTGGAGACTAACTTACGAAAAAGAACACCAATGGAGTCCACTTACCGCTTTCAGACTCTCTAAACATGAAAGCGACCACGAGCAATCACCATCCTGGGCTCATAAAACCCACAGGTCGGTACTCACAACCACTGTAGAGTCTTCTTATCGTTTTCAGACTCCTTAAAAATGAAAGCACCAATGAGCACGAACAGTCCTGGGCTCACAAAATCCACAGGACAGTACCATTTCAGAGCACACTTTTATCCCTTCTTGGAGCTCATTAAAACTACGAAGAAGGACCCAATGGTGCTTCTCAGTGCCAGAACAGATCACGTCTACTCATATGGCAACTTCCCCATTTTGGTTGCCTTTGTTCAGAGTATTCTGCAGTATGTCACCCTGAAAATCCCACAACAGCACCCATCAGCTTGACCCCCCAGAGTCAATACACACCCTTCAGTCCCTAAAAGCTATGATCCCCGCACCTACAAAGTCAGTTCCCTACGTTGCCAGGTCAACCATGTCATCATGCTCTGAACAAAGGAAGTTTGAGTCTACCCACTATATGACCCCAATTACTTCCCATCCCCACAAGTATGACAGTCCTACCATCAGTACTACCACACTTCAATTCTACACCTCGTGCTCCTATCAAGGAAACATCATTTCCTTGTTCGTTGTTGGTCTCCCTCTGTCGACGACAACCAAATTTATTCCAGAGGATAAGACCTAGAGGTCCCTATGTCTTGGACTCATCACCATTTATGATGAGTGCCTATGAACCATTTCGAGAAGAGTCCTTAGTGCCTCTCCAAATGGTTGTTTCTCACATGCTCGACTTCAACACCTTGATCACATCGTTGAGACTCGCACAGGGTATTGGTCCGTTTAGTTATTAGTTAAAGACCCCGGATACCACCTGACTCTTCCACATTTGAGAGTCTACTTATGGAAACAACCAGTTACATTTTTTCTATAGATATCCGGGTTGCGCATGGCGACAGTATTCAGATGTACCCCAGTTTTATACTCCCTTGAGTATACAGTTACATGTACTTCCCAGAGATGGCTCACAGTCATTGAGTCCCTATAGATGTTGGACACCTTCAATTTCAGCAGTTCATCAACCCTTCTGAGACCTTATTCAGAACGGTTGATGCTTTATTCCAGTGTATCAGTCATTGAGATCAGTCATGTTATGATCATGAGTAAATCCCAAAATAATGTCCCCTCTGGAGCATTATGATTTACCAGTAGATTTTTTACGTATTTTTCAGGTCCCCCTTCTTGGGACTAATTGTTATGTTTATGTCTTGATACGAGCATGGGTATGCCCGCCTCATCCATTATCAGAGATTATTCCTCATTCATATTGAGGCCATGTAATATTGTTTATTTTGCAGCTTCTAAGGGCCATGGATCCATTCTCCAATCGGTCTCTTCTCTTCCCCAAACCCCAGAAAAAAGACAAAAGAACTATGATGTCTATCGGCCATATGATGAGCTCCTACCCTCACACATCAGGGGGCAATCTGTTAACACCCAAAAAGTGCTCACTAGCTCATTTCCTTATTCACATGACCCATTTGTCCACTTTTTCACCATTTGAGCCTCTAAAGCCACCAAAAGGTCACCAAAAGACCTTAATACACCCCTTTTTCCACTCAAAATGAATATTTTTCCTCAAAAAGCATAAAAAACCCTAAAAAAGGGTCCAGAATTCCCAAAAATATTAAAAAGGGAATAAAAATATTAAAAATATTCAAAAAAGGAAAAAGGAGGGAAAAGGTACCTAAACCATGTTGGTCAATACCATTGGTTTCCTCAAAACCATAATAGTATTCCCCACCACCAAAAACTATAAAAAGGTGGTAGGGGCTCCTCACTTTCCATCCATCCATCATCCTATCCTCATGCTGTCAAAATCTCTCATGAACTTTTGACCATTGTAGATATCTTGGAGAAGAGACCTTTGGAGCTTAGAGCTGCTCACCCTTGGAGCTACTCAACAATCTTCACCACTTGGAGGTATTACCATTGCAAGCACTTACTTGCCCTCTATTCTTAATACAAAATCATTTTTTACATATTGTCAATTGTTTTGCTTTTGATAATATTTCCATTGTTTGCTTATCTATTTCACATAGATCCATGATTAATGTAGTTTTAAGTAGTTTGTTATTTACTTCTATTGAGACTGCTACTACTAGTTAGAAGGTGCACCATTGCACTAAGCTTGGTTGCAAAACCAAGCCAACAAGCACTTTAGGCATAAGGAGGTAGCCCAAATAATCGAAAATGGATAAAAAGGCCAATAATCTATAGTTCGAAAGTAAATAAAGTGAAAGTTAAAGCTCAGACAAGTCCCAACCATTGATTGGGCATGCGAAAGAGATCCACGGTCCCCGATCGCACTTGCATCGTGAAGTTGCACAGAAGAGAGCATAGGAGGGTGGTCGCGAAAGATAAACTGCCCAAACAAGTGGCAGCTAGAGGAGCCCTCGCATGGACGTTTCGGCGGTAAGTGAAAACCACCAGAAGGATTGTGATACCATCATAGTGGGGGTCAAGGTATATCAACGGCTCATGACAAAAGGGATCGGATCTACAGCTGGTGGATATAAGAGGTGCAAGGATGATAACATAGTGGGCTCCACTGGCGAGAGTGTTGAAAACTAGATACATGGATAACTCCCCGCCGTAGATGCGTTAAAGGACAAGATCAATGCTCCTCAGTGGTTTTCGCAAGGTTAAAGAGCACCCTAGATAAGCGGAGAAGGTGGTTGCGAGGGTGCATACCATCTGCCAGGTGTCATCACCTGAGCACCTTGCGAGGAAGATTAAGTGGTAACCTAAAACCGGAGG
The DNA here is from genome assembly GCA_027924585.1 of Larix kaempferi. Classification (NCBI taxonomy): domain Eukaryota; kingdom Viridiplantae; phylum Streptophyta; class Pinopsida; order Pinales; family Pinaceae; genus Larix; species Larix kaempferi. The sequence goes on from BSBM01001612.1 coordinate 60,596, forward strand.
GCAGATAGTGATACCACCATACCCTTATAAGATGTTAGATACGATGGATGGCTAAGGTTTAAAGCCAATAGAGGATCCTACGGTGGAGATGAAAAGATGTCAAATTAGAAAAATTAAATAAGGGATCAGATCAGCGGACTAGGGACAATGCCCAGCAGATCAACAGATGGGAAAGAGGGACAGCTGGAAAAGGTGAGCAAAAGTTATTCGGAAAAGTTTTATATATAACGTGGAATGTGTAAAATAGACATTTCTTTCTTGGACCTGTCGGAGTTGGAAGATTCTGGAAGCGCAGAGGCCGAAAAGGACGATAGGGAGAAGGTCACTCTTAGGTTTCCTGTGATAGGTAGGGTTCCAAAACCCCTTTGTTTGCAACGTGCAATCTGTTTTATAGTCATAAAATGGTAGACAAACAAGTTTCTACTAGTTCTAAGGTTAGAACTACCCTAGAAGACAAAGACTATGATGTGTTTGACCCAAAACTTTGGCTCCCTATGCCAGAAGTTAAAAGAAGGCTGAAATCTCTGCTTGAACAAGGGATAGATGTCCATAGGGTCCATCAGTCATTTTTCATCTTCTTTTGCCTGGAATAGATAATGCCTTTCCCGGAGTTTTTGTCATGGTGTTCATTGAATTACTCAGAACCCCAACAAGTAATAATGAACCCCAAGAGGTCTAAAATCGTCTGTAGTATGGACGCTGCCGTCATCCAAAGTACCCTTGTAGTGCCCAAGCCACCAGCCCTAATTCCTGAAAGTTTCTCTGAAGAAACGGTCATTACTCTATATAGGCAGATTTCCCCTGGAATCCGTAAAGATTTCCTTGACACTTGTTTAAAGCCTGATGTAGAGATTACAAATACCCCTTACCCACTGGACGTCAACCTTTTTAATGACCACACCCAGTTCGTTTTTTCTTTGTTAACCCAATTTTTAGGTTTAGACTCAGACTTATGGATAACTGAAGTACAATTGAGTCTATTATTCAAGATTAGTGTTAGTTCCCGGAGGTGGGAAGTGATTCAGTACCATCCGTCAAGTTTGAGGAATTTTTGGCAGAAAAAATCCATGCAAAGTTGAGTTGTTTTGAAAATACCAGATTTTTTCGGTTTCAGGCATATTTGACTAAGATGATTCTACATAGCAACGCACACGAGTTACGTTTTTCTCAGATAGTCTTTACAGGGAATTTAGAGGATAATGTTTTCAATTACATGAACTACATTCTATCTGTTGTGTACAAAGTTATGGTTGAGGAGGAACTACCCAGAGTGCTACCAGAAATGCAAACTCTGATGCAGTTGAAAGATGAACTAGCCATTGGCGACTGGTTCTTGCTCAAAGATGCCATAGTGATAAGGGTATATGGTTTTGTACATGAAACGTACTTTTTGCCAGCATTTTTAACTTTGAGGGTTTTTTCCCTTGAGTTCATTCGGAAGAGGCTAATTGTAGAAGAGGAACAGTTTGGGCAATATAAGAAAGGTTTTGATATTAAGGTCCCTTGGCAAGTTGGCCCTTTTATTGTAAAGTTTAAAGAAGCTTATAGCGAAGTGGAAAAATTGTTGAGAAATATGGGGTTCAGAAAAGATGTAGGGATCGCATATGTAAAAACTAGGGCCTCATTCCACATGTATGGCACAAATTTGCATACAAAAAGTACACATGATTGTGATTTAGTCCAGAGACATACAAAATGGCTATCAAGTAATTTACAAAGTGAATTTTGAAAATCAGGACACAACATAAATATAATCACGGGTAAAAATTATTAATAGAAGTTCCCATCAAAGAAACCAAGTTAATGTTGGTGTGATTCTTGGAGTTCACATTAATATGGCATAAGATTGGATATTTGTCAAAATTTGATATTACGTATTTTTGTTGAATTTAGCATTCAATGTTATTTACAGTTTCACTATACCTACACAATAGACAATATCACAAAATTTCCATAAGATCAAAATTGTGTCCTTATGTGAGGTCCCTACACACCCTTAGATTGTATGGATATACAAATTTATTACTCAACTAAGTATTCATTATCTGTGAGGATAGGGTAAATAATTGATATTAGATTTTGTATGCTCAACTAACAATAATATTAATATTTTTCCTAAATTTGGTGCTCCTGCATAAGACATATGTTACGAATGTAAACTAAAATACAATTAATAATAATTAATATTCATTAATAGGTATAATATTGAAAAGACATGACCTTTCAAGCCAATGCCTAAGTTGTATATAAGAGGAGGCAATCATTTGTAATAATCATCTCATATATTATTCATTTTATATTTTCCAATATGGATTATTCTTATTTATCCTTCAGGTAATTGTTGTGAAACAGATACGTTCACACCATTTGGTATCAAAGCCTCATTGGCTGATCCGACCTTTGGCCATATTTCTCAGACTTTGACTGATTTTTTTTGGCTTGTAGCCATCATTTTTGGGTTTCCCTAAAATCTAGGACATTGTCCAAAAATTAGGCCCTTGGCCCCAAAATGTAAAAAACTAAAAAATAAATAAATAAATAAAAGTAAAAAAAAGAAAGAGAAGAATAAAGAAGACCCCATAAAAAAGGGGAAACACAACATAGGTTTTATTTAACCAACCTTTGGTATAAAACTAGCCCAACCCTTGGTTTTATAAAGAAAACAACTCAAACCTTAATTAAGTTACCTTAATTAGGTTGAGTTTAGTCTTTAATTATCTTTATTAAATAACATAAAAGCTAAAATTCAAGTGAGAATTGAACTTGGGTGGGGAGGGTAACAATCATTCTTCCCAACCACCTAATCTACAAACAATCCACAAAGAAATTAATCTAAAGCAAATGGTTAACCAATGTGGAGATCCAAGTGCCTTTTGAGCACAACTTTCTCTATGTGAGCCTGCATTGTATCTAGAGAAAGGAAAAGACTATTGTGTCTAGTTAGAGACGAAGGTGGCAGTGTGTATGGTAATAATATTAATATAGTATTATAATTAATATTATTCCATAATTGTAAAATATTACAATTATTTGAGAAATATATAATATTAATAATAATATTATTATTACATTTCAATAATAATAATAATAATAATTAGGGAAGAGCAATTATTGTCAAAGAAGTTGAAGATCAGTTATCATCAAAGAAATCAAGTGGAAGGAAATTAGCTATCATCAAAGAAGTCAGGAATTATGGCGAATTCAAAATCAGAAATGAAGTCACAGTTACAAGCAGCATTGGAAGAATTAGAGCAATATAAAGCGACCGATAAAGATCTTCAATTCGAGATTAGGAAGCAAAAATTGTTTTCTCATTTAGAAGAATGAGAGAAACAACGCTTGAAAGATAAAAGTTATGGGTTAGAAAAAGCTAATAAAGAATTCAAGAAAATGTTATCAGATAAAGATGAGAAAATATCACATTTAGAAACTCATAATCAAAAGCTTGAAGACAAAATCAAAAAGTTAAAAAATGATGAATAATCACCATATACAAGCAATAACGATTTAAGAGAAGAAATAAAGCATCTAAACAAGATCATCATGGACAAATATGTTGAATTGGAACAAGTCTAGAGAAAGTTAGAAAGTCAAGGAGCTGAGAATCGTCACCTTCAACAACGGATTAGTGAAATCCAATGGAAAGAGAATGACACTAAAAAGAGTCACAAATTGGAGATTATAGCTGTCAAAAGCACGTTATCAAATAACACCGAAGAAATTTTCAGATTAAAGGACCATAACAAAATGTTAGTCACAATAATTCAGAAGTTGAAAATTAGTCAGAAAGCAGAACACTCTATTGAAGACATTGAAGGAAAACTTTTAGACAAGTAGGAAGAAAATAAAAGCATCAGAAATCATAACAAAAATCTTAAGGAGCAACTTAAGAAGTCCGAAGATGACATAAAATCGCAAGTAGAATTGTTAAAAAGTTTAAAAATGATAACATACAATTAGAATACAAGTTGGAAAAGATACAGAATGAAACATTAAAAACACAAGGAATGAAAATACAACGTCCAACACAGATCAATGCTCAAAAGACGACGTTCGTAAAACAAAATAATATTGTGAAAATTTTCTATCGACACCCCAACCATATAAACCGGTATCCTAAAAGTGGGAATTGTCGAAAGATAATGGTACTAATGTGATCAAAGCTCCTGACGACAGATCAGTAGGGAATCCCAACAGCCAACAACAAATCAATTTGGGATGGATTGATCCGTCAACTTATCAGAAGTTATGCTCTACACTTAGAAGTTCGTATCGACATGTTTCGTCAGCTACGATGTCACAAGGAATGATGTGACAACATTATAAGGCTTTGAAAACAAATGCTTTCTAAGAGAGAGGCAATGTTACAAATATAAATTAAAATACAATTAATAATAATTAATATTCATTAATAGGTATAATATTGCAAAGACATGACCTTTCAATCCAATGCCTAAGTTGTATATAAGAGGCGGAAATATTTTGTAATAATCATCTCTAATATGGATTATTCTTATTTATCCTTTAGGTAATTGTTGTGAAATAGATATGTTCACACCAGCAAATTACATTTCTTAAATCCACAATTTATAATATCTCTCACTAACTTGCTATCTCACTACTACATTTGTGGTCCAATTTCGATGTCTATATCAACGTCTAAAGTTAAAAATAACCTATAAATGTCAGAAAGACACCAATTAATCAATTTTTTAAGAAAAATCTTAGATAGGTGTCACTTAAGCGATGTCCCAAATCTGCACATCTCTTAAGCAACGTTATAGGACATTGCTTAGGTGACATCAATACGTGTCTCTTAAGAGACGCCCTATATCATCGATTAAGAGATGTGTAGTTTGTATACATTGATCTAATTTTTTTTATTTGGTTTTCATCACTTAAGCGACATGAATTCGAATGTATCTATGTTTTTATTTGGTTAAATTCGGAAAGATTTAAAACATATTCGAACATAACATCTATTTAGGTTTTTTTCCGGTTCAATTCGGAAAAAATCAAACATATTCGAATGGAACATCTATTTAGGTTTTTTTTGGGTTCAATTTGGAAAGAATAATTTCTGGAAGGATTTTGGAGGGATAAATTTGATTACATGTAAACTAAATTGTGGATTAAGGAGATTATCCCTAGCTTGAATTAATTTCATTTGATTGGGTTAATGATTTCTTGGTCTTTCTTCTTATTGTATTAGTGGCTTGATGATGCATTTTATTGAAATAGAGAACAATGTCAGATGATCCCGTCCATCATTTTCCTAGTATATCCAAACGAATTGTTTTTATGCATGCAACTATCAATTATGTATACGGTGATATAAACAACCATGGCAATGAAAATGAGCAGAATCAAGCCTTTAATGTTGAAGATATAATCGGTGATGGAAAATGTTATTTCCCTTGTATGCAATGCAAAGGGATAAAAGGAAGAAGATTTGTTATGGAAACAACCGGGAAACATTGCTTAAAGTACAGGCATTTAGAAGGTGGAAAATAATATCATCCCCCGCTAATATATCAAATAAATGTTTTTGTCTCATTTGTAATGCTATTATTGCTGATGTTTATTTCAATACTAATTGAATATATTTTTCCATAATTATTGCACATACAAGAGAACCAATGCTTGGAAATGATTTAGTCTCTACAATTCACACTACAGATGGTGAGGGTGGTGACATTGATATTGATACAATGGACAAAAATGACAACAATATTATTGAGAATGAAGGGATAAATAGGTCGATCCATGACACATTTGTTGCTACAAATGAGAATATTGCAACTGCAAACGAGATATATGAAAACATTCATGATGCACCTCTTATTGATAAGAAAAAAAAACCTTATACAAATACTCAAAGACAAGTCTTCTCTCTGCTCTTTTGTTGCTATTCAACTTGAAGGTCATGAATGGTATTTCAAACAATAATGACAGAGTTCTTAAGGTATGCAAGATTTATGTATTTGTAATTGCAATTATTTGTTTTATTTATTTATCATTGTCATATTTAAGGAAGTAATTACGATTTTTTCATTAAAATTTTTTTAGACTATTAGGTGATACTCTTCTACCACTGTCAAATATTTTACCTCACACATACAGAGAAATGTGTCGTTCTGAAAGTTTTAGGAATGGAATACAACACAATTGATGCATGTCCCAATGATCATATCGTATACAAAAAGTATGCAGCAAAGAGTGAGTTCCGTGAATGTATAATTAGTATATATCGTACTGATAATGTAACAAATAAGGTGCCTCTCAAAGTTCTTCATCATATCTCCATAATTCCATGTTTTCAACCACTGTGTAGGTGTAAAAACATTGCACAATTTATGGATTACCATGCATGACAAAAAAATGTAGATGGTGTCATGCAAATACCTAGATATGGATCTGCATTCAAAGACTTCAAGGAAAGATGACCAATTTTTAAAGAACCATGTAATGTTAGACTTTCATTGGTAGCTGATGGTGTCAATCCATTTGGAGAGATCAGAACCAATTACTCAGTTTGACTAGTTTTTGTTATAAAAAATAACCTTCCTCTGTGGATGACAATTAAAAGATACCATACCATGTTGGCATTAATTGTTCCATGTACTTATTTTTAAGAATGTTAACACAATATAAGAAATCATTTTTTTCATTGTTGCATGATCGAGAACTTATTAATTATGTATGTTACTTTTCAAATAACTACTAGGTAAGCACCAAGTTAAAGATATGGATGTATATCTTGGGCCTCTTATAGATGAAATTTTAAAATTATGGGTCGGAATTAGTATGCATGACATATCCAAACCTATAGGACAAACACAATTTTAGTTCCATGAAATACTTACATGGACAATTCATGATGCACCCGATCTTGCACATGTTTGTGGAATGTAAATTTCTCATGTATCTTTATGCATCATTTATTATTGAACATATTTATATAATTTTAGGAATTCTATATACTAACACTATTCCATAACTTGCAAGGATTCAAACAAAGGGTAAATACGCATGTCTAGTATGTGGTCCAAGAACAATATTGAGATGTTCAAGAAGTTTAGGAAAGGAGGTGTATAATGACTTTAGGCATTTTCTCCATAAGGACCATAGGTATGAGATTACCGAAAGAAATTACTTTAATGGAAAGGAAGAGAGTTGAAAAAATCCACAAAGAATGATGCATCAACTATGGAAAAATGCATTTCAGAAGATCCATGGTAAGCAATATTTGTTTGTAGTAAGTACTTCATTCTTGGCCACTTGTATTTATTTTTAGATTTCTACACTTACCATGACTAATAAAAAATATTAATATTTCATTGATACTTCTCAAATGTCGTCATGGTAAGCTTCCACGTGGTTTAAAATGATACTAATACCAATTTAGTTGGTTGTCGTACTATGAGCACCTACAAGTAGCTCATTTGTTTGACACAATGCATATTGGAAAGAATATCACATCGTGCTTGTGGAAGATTATAGATGGGAGGAATAACAAGGAAAAAATTGCAAAAATTATAAGTGACATTTAGGAATCCAACTCATTGCAACATTTGAATCATTGCTATGGTAGTGGAAAATATACCTATCTTCCATGGTTATTAACACAACAATAGAGCACTGCTATAAAAGAGGTTGTACAAAAAGATAAAATTTCCCACTAGTTTTGCTTCAAACATAAGTACTATATTAACAAAACAAGGCGATTTCGGTGGGGCTAAAACTCATGATTGACATACATTTATCAAGGTTCGACATTTTTCAACTTTGATTATTTTATGATATATACATTATTTGTTAGTAATTAATGTTTATCTCTATTCCAATTATATGTAATGATGTATACATTATTTGTTAGTAATTAATGTTTATCTCTATTCCAATTATATGTAATGATATATACCTTATTTGTTAGTAATATATGTTAGGTCCTTGTTGTAGTATTTTATACCTCTAGCTCTGCCTAATAGCGTTGACAACAACATAAAGAATGCCATTTGTGATCTCAAAAAGTACATGAGATATGTATCAAGTAATAGTTGAATTATTGATTGTATCCACTGTAAATACTTACATTGATTTCCTTATATATATTAATGTTGACACATCAAATTTATTTTCACTTGTAGGTGGTTTTCATCTAAATAAATACATAAAGAAGATATAAAGTACTGGAAAAGAGAAATTCCCCAAATAATGTGTGAGATGCAAAAGTATTGCCTCCAACCTTTTTCAATGCACATGAACACTACCTCATACACCTGGTGGAAGGGATTGAACTATGTGAACCCGTACACACAAGGTCAATGTGGTTGGTGGAGAGGCACTGGAAATCATGGAAGGCCTTTGTCAGACAAAGATCACGTAAGAAGGCTCAATGGTTGAAGGCTACATGCTATATCAAGCCATTGTAATGAGTACTTACCCAAAGTAGTGGGTGATATGGGCGTGCCACTCCTTTGGGATGCCAATTCCTCCAACAAATTTAAAGGGGAGGTGTTTTTAGGGAAATGTAGATGGAGAAAAGTGAAAGGTAAGATCTTGTATTGTATTTAATATCTCCATACATGCTCATGGTAGATTGGTTAGTAGATTGTTTGTTTAACTAAATATTTTGTTGTGATTGTTCTGGGTAGTATATTAGAGTGGGATGCAATTCATTTATACGTTGCTAATAATCTTGATTGGATGAAGAGATCGATAGAATGATGTAGAGAAGTTTATGATTCCTTATCATGGAATAGAGTGGCAAAGTTGATACACAAATCTTATTTGGATATTGATACAGATTTAACCCAACAAGAAATTCATATAGCATATGGCGTGAAAGATAGAAATGTAAGCAATATCTAACTTTAGGTTTTATATTTCAAATCCCAAAATTGTTTTTTTTTCACAAATGATATTATACATATACTTACCAATTCCTGACATTATCCATTTATAACATGTTGATAATGCCGGTGAAACATCATAAGGATATGTGGTGCAATGGAAGAACCAACAAGATATGATATGGATATCCAAATCAGTCATGTAACCACAGGTTATTCGAAGCCACCCTGATATTCCATCAACATAAATATACAACTGCAAAGCATATTGCGAAGGTTAGAGAAGATATTATAACATGGGATATTATGGATAAATATCTCAGGATGATACGGTTTGTAATGTATTTTGATTTGCGGAACAACAAAAATATGAGTGATTGGTATCATGGGTTTCCTCCTCGAGGTATTTTTTCACTCTTGCAATTAGTCAAAGCATTTAGGAAAGAGTGGGGACCTAATCTTAATGAAGAGATTGTTGAGGAAATGATTTCCCTTTGTTGAGATAATGTAACTTCTAAGAATACTATATTTGTACTTTATTATTCCGGAGATGTTTCATTCCTCCATGGAGATCTTATTGTATATCCAGAGATGTCTATTCCTCCATCGGATTGTGGTAACTTGGGTTATTAGACTTCCCTAGTGGGGGTCGGCCCTATATGTGTTATGTGGATGAAAGGGTTGTTAGACCACCCTATAGGGGTCGGCCCAGTCAGTTGTAGTGGGGTGTTTAACCTAGTGGTAAATTTGGGGCCAACCTAGTTAATATATTGTACAAGTTGGGGATGTGTATTAATAGAGGAGGTGTGTTCCTCATTATACACACACTTCCCTCACTTGAAATGTAGCGCACTTGTGAGAGAGAGGTATGCTATTGAGGAGGAGGAGATCATGTCTTTTGTTTGCATATTTGTATATTGCTGGTCACCTATATTGAGGAAGCTTTGATGGGTTTTCTACACCATGAGGGTTTCCCAGGATAAATCTGTGTCTCTTGTATTTATGCTATGCTTGTTGTTTCTTCAAAGATCCTGTATATGCTATTATTGTGAAATGGAATGTAATGCTGATATTTTATGTCTTAGCATATTAAAACTTAACATGGTATCAGAGCTAACCAGAAGGAAGGCAACGTATGGCACTTACGACACTTGCTTCTCTTGCGACAATTTGAAGGTTAGGGTTTTATATAGCAAAAACCAATCATTGTGGAACTTTCGCTATAAATCCATTTTGGAGATGGTTCAGGATCTGAAAAGTTTACAGGTCATAGGTTACATCCCCAGGTACCTTGTATCCAAAGGACACCCTCAGATTCATTGTGCTTTGTGAGTTATGAGCAGTACAAGTTAGGGTTTCTGCCTCTTCTAGATCTCAGTCAAACTCAGGTGACCTAGGAAAAAAGGTCATAACTTGGACTAGGAAGCTCCAAATGAAATTTAGTAAAATTTGACAGGTAGTACACAGACTTTACTATCTCAGAAACGTTTTTCAGAGGCCGAAGTTGAACAGGTGACACGTGGCACACCGTACAAGTTCGCTCTCCGGTGTTATCCCATAAACAGGTCATGTTGCGACACTTGGCATAACTCTCTCTCAGAAAATCCAATTGAGGTCAGAACTTTCAGGATGGAAAGATGACAGGTCAGGCTACCACAAAAAACATTTTCAGACCCTGTGGATCGAAAAGTTTGGAGTTACAGCAGAAACAATCAGGTACATATTTCTGTCACAATAGAATTATTTTTAGAGCACCTTCATTCATGACTTCCGGAATTTAGGGTTTCGGAGAAAGTTAGAATTTTTGGAATCGGATTCCACGGCTGAATTCTAGTTAGGAAAATTGAAATTTAGAGACCAAGTTTGAATTTTTTAGTTGGGTAGAAGACCGGGCTTGATCAAACCCCAGTTCTGGATTTTGATCGAAAAGATGGAAAAATTAGGGCTTCATCAAAAGTCGGAATTTTTTAAGTCCATGACCACGGCTAGAAGCTCCTCAAAAAAATAAGAGTTTAGAGCCTTGGATCGAACCTTTTGATTGGGAATAAGGGTGGGCTTCATCAAATCCTATTTCGCGATCCTTTCCAGAAGACCCAGAAGTTTCGAAGGAAATTTTGAGGGGTCAAATTTTGGAGATTTCAAAATTGAAGTATGCTAGTTTGATTAGCTCAACAAGACACATCCTTCCATCCATTCAAAAGTGTGAAAGTCAAAGATTGAATTTTTAGGGTTTCTCTAGAAAACCCTAATCAAGCTCCAGATCAAGTTTCAGGGGGAGTTGAGGCTAAGGCCTTACATAAGAAGACTACAAGAAGTATCGACAGGTATGACTTAAGGAGGTTTAGGTATGTCTTGAAATCTGATTCCTGATTAAGTTCATAATATGTCTGTCTTCATATTATTTATTAGTACAATCTTGATTAATGTTAGAATTGTCTTATCACCCTAGTAATAGTATGAATGCATGTGAATGATAGAAGACATTCATTGATTAGGGCTATATGATTGTACTAATGCATTGTGGTGTTGTATGAGGTTGATGTTGTCTGCTAACAAGATACAGGTACATCACAAAAGACAAATCAAGTTCCATGACCATGAAAACATAATGTTTGATCACATAGAAGTTCTACTTACGAGCTATGTATGACTTTGTTATATTATGCTTAACCCATGAGATATGCAGGTTCCAGTACAAGATCTCTAAATCATTGAAGAGAACAAAGAAGATATTGATTAGGTATGTTAAACATATATACTAATCCAGGTATGTTTCCTATGAATCTTACCCTGTGTTAGGATCCCTTATATAAGTACACTTGGTATGATTAGATATGCTTTTTCATAAAGTTAGTAATCAAGGGTTTATGCATATTATGTCTCATATCTTGATTGATGATTTAACTAACTAGAAGAGTACTATGATCAAATGAGAATATGCATGAGTAAAAGAAGACTTCCCTAAAACCCTGAATACTAGTGTTTATTATCTATGATCATGATTATACATATTCAAGATTATTTAGAATTATAATGTTTTGAAAATATTGAGAATATACTAATGAATGTAAGTTTGTGTATGAGATCATGAGGATGACACTAGTGCACACTTGAGAATACACAGTGGTACAAAATGAATAGAAGATCAAAATACATATAGAAGATCAAGCAGGAGGCAACCATACAAACATAAAAGAAAAGTATTTGAGTTTTTATTTGAAATAGTAAATGATATTGCTTGTAATAGGTTGTATGCATATTTGTATTCCTAGAATAAATCAGAGCATTGAACAGTATACTACTAATATGCATATGATCGGTAAGTTGGACAAACATTCCATTGTTGCTTGTCTAGAATGAAACCTCTTTGCTGACATGCTGAGAGCTGTGCACACTCTCGATAATATGTTCTGTTAGAGATGGAAGGCATCTAGATAGCCACTGTATGCATACAGGATATGGAAAAGTGTTGTGCCAAATTATTGGTCAAGATAGTTGCATAACTATGTAAATGATATCTGTATGCATAATAGGTTATCATGTCACCATGATTTCATGATTATGAAGTATTACTAATCATGTACTTAATTTTGATTTGTAGGAAAGATCATGAAGAATGATGAACACTGAACAAGCGATGGATGTTCAAAAAAAGGATTTACAAATCAAACACACTATAGAAGGCTCGTGGCTAGAAGATTCTCTTAGAAAGAGGAAGAGAATCATGATGAGATGTTTGCTCCAAGTGTCTAGATAAGACCATTATCTTAATAATGTAATTGAAGAAAGCTCTATTTGGGTACCAAGGATCGATAGTGATCACCATGGGTGATGTGGATCTCAACCTTTGCTACAAGGTTGAATATGGTTTCTATACACAGATGACATGGATGCAAGAAGGAACTCACCACAGTGTTCGAATGATGTTGAGGCTTATATCAGCAAACCCATCTGACGAGAGATGGCACAGATAGATGGCTGCAGAAATGAAAATGAAAGATCTCAGATTGATGCATTGCTTCCTAGGTCTGGATGTATGGCAAGGCTCAGAAGGAATCTTTCTCAACCAGGGAAAGTATGCCGATAAATATTAAAAGGACTTGAGGTGTTGGAATGTCCACTCTCATGGATTCCAACTTGAAGCTGTTAGTGGATGACTCATCAGAGTTAGTGGATGTAACTCTGTACAGACAAATTATTGGGTCACTGATGTATCTGACGAATACTGGGTCAGATATATGCTTTGCTGTGAACACCGTTAGGCAGTATCTAGTGGAAACTAGATGTGTTCACTTGATAGTTGCAAAGCATGTGATGAGGTACCTAAAGGGTACGATAGACTTTGTTCTATGTTGTATTGGAGATCATGACTTCAGATTGTATGGCTACACAAGATGTTGATTGGGCAGGAAGTGTATCAGACAGGAAGAGCACACCGGGTGGATGTTATTATCTGGGATCTGCCATGATCTCGTGGTCTAGCAGGAAGCAGTCTAGTGTGGCTCTTAGCATAGCTGAAGCGGAATATATATATAGTTGCTTTCTCTATTAGTTGTGAAGCGGTATGGCTTTGGAAGTTGTTATCAAGATTGTTTGACTTAGAGATGGACTCCACTGTGATCCTGTGAGTTGTATCAAGATGAGAGAATCCAGTGTTGCATGATAAGTCAAAACGCATAGAGATCCGATATTTCTATATACGGGATATGGTGTAGAAAGGAGCTATCAAGCTCGAGTATGTGAGCACTGATGAACGAGTTGTTGATGTATTGTCCAAACCTCTGTCTCGAGAAGAGTTTGAGTATTTTCGAGACAAGCTTGGTGTAGTTCAGAAGGACCCTCCTCGAAAGGGGGAGTAATATGGTCGATGATGAGGCTACCTATTCCAACGATGAGGTTGATGATGAGGTTTCCTATTTCGATGATGAGGTCGATGAAATGGTCCTTAGACTTTGTCTAAATGGACGATAAGAGGATTGTATCATCTGTGGACTTTAGTCCTAAAGTGATCCGTAGACAGATTTCTCCGAGAGTAAGAGGATTGTATCATCCGTGGACTTCCGTCCTAAAATGATCCGTAGAAATATGTCTCCGAGAAGTGGTCCTTAGTGGACGAGAGGGATTGTATCATCCCCGGACTTCGGTCCCTGAATTGATCCGTAGACTCTTGTTTTTGAGAAAGATGTTGGTGAATGATGTAATGTGCGCTCCTAGACTGCTTAGCAGTGGGTGATCATTCACAAAACCTGTAATGATGTAATGTTCACTCCTGGATTGCTCAGTGTAGCAGTAGATGATCATTCATAGGTCATGTAATGATGTAATGTTCGCTCCTGGATTAGCAAGTGATCATTCACAGGTTGTAAATCCTAGATTTGAAATAGTACTAGCTCTATGGTTGACTGGAATGATGTAATGTTCACTCCTAGACTGCTCAGTGTAGCAGCAGGTGATCATTCGCAGGTCCTGTAATGATGTAATGTTCATTCCTGGACTGTGGCAGGTGATCATTCACAAGTGATAAAATCCTAGATTTAATCTAGGTCACATCCAGTATGAAAAAGGACTGGCACTGTGGTCGGGATTGCATCGTCCCTGAATGCTTGGTTCAAAATGTACATGATGGGGATTGCATCATCCCGGAACCACTAGTTCAAAATGTATGTGATGAAAATTGCATCATCCTGGAACCACTAGTTCAAAATGTACGTGATGGGGATTGCATCATCCCGGGACCACTAGTTCAAAATGTACGTGATGGGGATTTCATCATCCCAGAACCACTAGCTCAAAATGTACGTGATGGGGATTTCATCATCCCAGAATTACTAGTTCAAAATGTATGTGATGGGGATTGCATCATCCTGGAACCACTAGTTCAAAATGTACGTGATGGGGATTGCATCATCCCAGAACCACTAGTTCAAAATGTACGTGATGGGGATTGCATCATCTCGCAACCAGTAGTTCAAAATGTACATGATGGGGAATGCATCATCCCGGAACCACTAGTTCAAAATTTACATGATAGGGATTGCATCATCCCCGGACTTCGGTCCCTGAATTGATCCGTAGACATATGTCTCCGAGAAAGTGGTCCTTAGACTTTGCCTAAGTTGACGAGTGGACTGTATCATCCTTAGACATGTTATGGTGTCTTAAATTGATCATGTGTATACTTGTATTGGTGTGGATACTTGTATTGATGATGTGTATACTTGTATTGGTGTGGATACTTGTATTGATGATGTGTATACTTGTATTGATGAGGATACTTGTATTGATGATATGTATACTTGTATTGATGAGGATACTTGTATTGATGATATGTATACTTGTATTGATGAGGATACTTGTATTGATGATGTGTATACTTGTATTAGTATGGATACTTGTATTGACGATGTTGTTGATCGTGATGATCTAGATGACGATGCTACTGATCATGATGATCTAGATAACGATGTTGCTGATCGTGATGGTCTAGATGACGATGATGTTGATCATGATGATCCAGATGCTGTAGATCGAGATGATCCAGATGCTATAGATCAAGATGATCTAGATGTTGTAGATCGAGATGATCCAGATGCTATAGATCGAGATGATCCTGATGCTGTAGCTGTTCGGATGCTGCAGAAGACTCAGTACTGAAGATGTTGATGTTCCAATATTGAAGATATTCCAGTAATTGCTTGAGTTACTGATGATGTTGAGAAATCTTCCAATGATTTATAGATGTATCATGTATGATGTTGATGACTCCTTGCTCCTGCAGATGTTGTTATAATATCCTTCTCGTTAAGGGGGAGTGTTGAGATATTGTAACTTCTAAGAATATTATATTTGTACTTTATTATTCCAGAGATGTTTCATTCCTCCGCGAAGATCTTATTGTATATCCGGAGATTTCTATTCCTCTATCGGATTGTGGTAACTTGGGTTATTAGTCTTCCCTAGTCGGGGTCGGCCCTATATGTGTTATGTGGGTCAAAGGGTTGTTAGACCATCCTAGAGGGTTCGGCCCAGTCAGTTGTAGTGGGGTGTTTAACCCAGTGGTAAAGTTGGGGCCGACCTAGTTAATATATTGTACAAGTCGGGGATGTGTATAAATAGAGGAGGTGTGTTCCTCATTATACACACACTTCCCTCACTTGAAATGTAGTGCACTTGTGAGAGAGAGGTCTGCTATGGAGGAGGAGGAGATCATGTCTTTGGTTTGCATCTTTGTATATTGCTGGTCATCTATATTGAGGAATCTTTTCTGTGTTTTCTACCCCATGAGGGTTTCCCAGGATAAATCTGTGTCTCTTGTATTTATGTTGTGCTTGTTGTTTCTTCAGCGATCCTGTATATGCTATTATTGTGAAATGGAATGTAATGCTGATATTTTCTATCTTAGCATATTAAATCTTAACACCCTTTCCATGAAGGAAGTGGTCGAAATAACTCCCAGAGAGCATTTCACTCCTCTCAACTTGCCAAATGGTTTGAAGCAGATACCAGAAGTATTTTTGGCAAGTGGATTCTATGATAAAGATGATGACCCTATATACTTTGTCAAATATTTAATGAATACAATGTCGTATGTTATCGTTAAAAAATATGAGGAGTCACATATGAAGGCATTTTCATTGTATCTAGATGATGAGGGAATTGATTGGTTTCGGCAATTGGGAAAGGGTACAATATATTTTTTTAGAAGAGTTGATACAAATATTTTGCAGTCGTTGGTTCCCAGCAAAGCATGAGGAATGGATTCCCTATGTTGAAGTGGAAAAGGAATGGTTTTAGAAAGAAAATAATGAAGAAAAGTACATCATAGATGATGAAATTATATCGACCACAGAACATCATGAGGAATTCCTTGTTGAATATGTGTGCGATGGTGATCAAGTTTTAGAAGATTTATTTGAATAAACTATTGTTCAAGACCTTGTGGATGACATCATAGGCCTTATGTCCCAAGTTGAAGGTCCTTAAGAAGACGAATATGATCAGGATCCGGGAAATGAAGACCACGAAGTATTGATTGAATAAATTGAAGAACATAAGGAAATGGTGAGTGTCCCTTTCCATCATAAAATAGTTTCTTATGATATCTCGGATCTCTTGAATCATAATAACAAAATTCCCAAGGATGACGATTATTGGAGGTTTATGGTTCCACCACTTTATGATTCTTCAAGACCTAGTAGTATTACTTCCAGACCTTTCAGTGACAAATACTTTGAAGAGGAAGTCAATGAAGTTTTCCTGCCCTTCACGAAAGAACCAAATGCTAGTATGGATAAGCCTAAGCCAGAACTCAACACTATTTGGGATGAAGAATCCATCGAAGAAATAATCAATGAAATCTCTATTTATGTTCATAATGAATATTGGGTCAACCCCTTTGATCTTATATTTGATGATGAAGTACCTTAGGATGTGGGTCCTTTTTCCATCACAAACGATCATGATATGCAAGTATTCTGATATGACCAATGGGTTGAAGACTTCGAAAGGATTATCCTTGATTAGACTCCTATGTTCTTACATATTTCATGCATATCTAGTATCAAGGAAAGGGAAGCATGTTATACAGGGGATTTTCTCGTAGTTATTCAGAGCCCGAATTATCATTCCCAACAGTGTTCCTCAAGTAGTATTCAAGAAGTTTTTCATCCTTTTCTGTCTAGCATCGGTAAGTTTCCAACAATGCATTTCAGTAAAACCAATACAGGTATGTGGATAGGTATGGCATTCCTCTCACATTGTCAGGATTTCTATTGTTTATCTTTTCGCTTGAAATGTGAAGGCATAGATTATGTGGCTGACAATTTCAAAGTTTTAAAGATTATTGGGGGTACTAACATGGTTATTATAAATATGAACAATATGATTGTGTCTCCAGAGAAATGTTTAAGCATGTGTAGGGAAATGTTGCAGCTAGCATATGAATATTTGCAGGGTCCACCGATAATAATGGCTTCCCAAGTTGAAAATAAGCCAACTGGTTTTAGCCAAAAAAATTTCTCAATATAGATGTATGATGGGGATGGCCCATTCCTAAGTCCAGTAGAAGCATGGATAAATGAAGCTTGTCGAAGAAATACTTCTCCATGACAACAATATCAAAGATTCTAGATCCACATAGTCAGCCAACCTTCATCTCTTATCCTAATCGAGATCTTGGTACGTATTTGCTTTGTGATCGACGAGATCTTATCATGGATTATTTCTAAAGACAAAGGTAAGGGATAAGGTGTGAATCGCTTACTTAAATGCTTACATTGGTGGTATGATTTCACTTAACCCTTTGTGATTAGCATGTTTAGATTAGGTAGGATTTGTTTCAGTTGAGTTAGGCATATACTGTTACTTTTGCATTTCATTTGCCGTTCTTTCATATGTCTACATTTAGTCTGCTTGCTATTCAGTTTATTTGTCATATTTATATACAGAGAAAGGAAGGACGGAAGTGTCTGCATCATGATGTTGTTGAGCTTCTTGGATATTTGATGTGTGTGTAGTTATATAGGTACCAGAACATTCGTAGGTTCTCAATCACTCCTGGGAAGAGAAGTCATCCCACAATTGGAGCCAGTGTTATGTGGTACCAGTACCAATGCACCTTTAGATGTGTCCCAGGGAGAGAGGGTCATTTTTTTCATACCCGTAAGGGTGTTGTCCATCATTTTTCTGAGTGGAGGTTATGGATAGACCCTTTTATCCCTCTCTTAGGAGTACTATGGCTTAGTGACATTGTTGACTGCCTCATTAAAGGGCTTGTAGCCCTGAGGTTGGTTTCTAGGGCTCCTAGGGGTGGGTCACTAGGTCACATGACCCGCAACCTGTTTCATTACTCTAGTGACATTTCTCTCAGCTATGAGGCCCTTTCCTCACTTCCAGGTCACCTTAGGAAACCTCCTGGTAACATCTTGGGTTGTGTCGGCATGTGTGTCACATATTGAGCATTGTCGCAATGTGACATAACCCTTGATAAACACCACAATGCAATGTAACCCTGGATAAACATCACAATGTGACATAAACCTTAATGAATGCCAAATTTCACATTGTGAATTCGTCGCATCTAAACCTTGATGAATGCCACAATGCAACATAACCCTTGATAAACATCACAATGTGACATAAACCTTGCTCAACGTCAAATTTCACATATTGGGCATTGTCGCAATGCGACATAACCCTTGATGAACACCACAATGCAACATAAGCCTTGATAAACATCACAATGCGACACAATGCTTAATGAACGTCAAATTTCACATTGTGAATATGTCGCATCTTGGGTTGTGTCGGCATATGTGTCACATATTAGGCATTGTCGCAATGCGAGATAACCCTTGATGAATGCCACAATCAACGGAACCTTTGATAAACATCGCAATGCGACATACACCTTGATGAACGTCAAATTTTACATTGTGAATATGCCGCATAACCCTTGATGAATGCCACAATGCAACATAACCCTTGATAAACATCACAATCATAGTAATTTTTAGGGGCAAAATTTTGCCAATTGGCTATTTTTTGGACTTCTTTTCAAAAAATAAATTCGCTATTTGGTCATTTTTAGTCTCTAATATCGCTTATATTTACATAAAATAAGTTTTTTGGTCATAATATTCGCCAAAATTTACACATTTCAGTAGTAAATTTCAGGTTTCATATTTAATATTCGCCTACCTATCTATATACATGTTTTTTTTAATCCAGAATAATCGCTTATGATACTATACTTTAGTATAATATTAGAATCCTTAAAAAATACCCTCATCACAATGCAACATAAGCCTTGATGAGCATCAAATTTCACATCTTAGGCATTGTTGCAATGCGATATAACCCTTGATGAATGCCACAATAATACTTAAACCTTGATAAACATCACAATGAGACATAAACCTTAACGAACATCAAATTTCATATCTTGGACATTGTCACAATGCGAAATAACCCTTAATGAACACCACAATGCAACATAAGCCTTGATAAACATCACAGTACAACATAAACCTTGATGAACATCAAATTTCAAATCTTGGGTTGTGTCGACATATGTGTCACATATTGAACATTGTCACAATGCGGCATAACCCTTGATGAACTCCACAATGCAATGTAACCCTTGATAAACATCACAATGTGACATAAACCTTGATGAACGTCAAATTTCACATTGTGAATATGTCGCATCTAACCATTGATGAATGTCACAATGCAACATAACCCTTTATAAACATCATAATGCAACATAAACCTTGCTCAATGCCAAATTTCACATCTTGGGCATTGTCGCAATGTGACATAACCCTTGATGAACGCCACAATGCAACATAAGCCTTGATAAACATCACAATGCGACACAAACCTTATAGAATGTCAAGTTTCACATTGTGAATATGTTGCATCTTGGGTTGTGTGGTGTAGGGATTAGCCGGATCCCTGCTTAAACTCTCCTCATCAATTGTTAATAAAGAAACATCAAATGTAAAACCGCTCCAATGTTGCTTCATGCACTTTAACAAAACGCATTTCAGATAACTCTGCAAATCTCTTCAACCAAGTCAATTCCAGAAACAAAACTTGCGAGTCACACAATAGACTCCCTTCTGCACAAAACCTAAATCATAGAATTTTTAAATTCGTCTCCATTTGTCCATAAATGGAGCTGCAATTCCAATGACAGTTTTACTTCACGCAATCTTTCCACAGGATCTTTCTCAAGGCATTTACGGGTGTAATGGTTAGAGTCTGATCCAAAAATCGATTAAAGAGAGAACTGGTACAATTATATATTCATAAGAAAACCTAGATAGCCCCAAAATGCCTCTACGCACACCAGAAATATATACACACAATGAATTCAGACATCGAGAAAAAAAAAGTCCATTCATTCTCCAGTCATTCATACAAAAATACCTGCCTCCTCTCAATTTTTGAGTTCATTCTTTTATTCATTGACAGGCTATTGTCAATTTCTGCCCTAGCGAGTTAGAGGTTATTTCTTATTTTTTTGTTTCTTTTTTATAGCAAAAAAAACTCTTCAATTTCCTCCCTAACCGAGAATTACAAATTTTGCCTGGAGCTTCCATTAGCAAGCTTCCACTTTCCCAAACTTAAGAGTTTCTTTCTAATTTTAGGTGACTAGTTCCTAAATCTTGTAACAGCCTATCTAGGTGGCTTAGTCTCCTTGCAGGGAGCTAAATTTAGCTAATTATTTCTTACTAATACTCTATAACTGACAACATACTATTATCTACCTAATTTCTCATTCAATAAAATATTCAAGTTTCTCTTTTGATCTTCAGGTTGCTCCAATTTAGCCTCGAGCCACAACAAAACAGTCACATTATTGGCTCGACTAAATGCCCTTGCATCAGACTCCCAAAGTGAGAAGAATTGAACCCCTATTCAAAAGGTCATCAACAACAAATCCCTTGGCTTCTAGCTCTGCTGCACTCTGTAAAATTAGTCACAGCAGATCTAATGAACAAGTAAATCAATCACAACATATGAACATAGAAAATATGGTGCAAAACTGTGCAAAACATGCAGCAGTGCTCAATATCCCAGAAAGGGTGAATGAATTACAATGGAATAGAATCTGTCAATGAGCAATTCGAATTGACTAAGTAGGCCATTCGAATCACTGAATGGAGTAGCTTGAATCCAACTAGGAGTCCTCATCATCAATCGGTGGTGGTCATCAATGCACAAGAACCAGTCATCCAGGTGTCAATCTGAGTCTAACTGAGTGTGTCATGTGTAACTGAAGTGTGTAGCACTGATTAAGGGTAGGAGGCTCGGTGGGGGGAACATGGGAGACTAACTGAAGTCAGAACAAGTCATCTAGTCAAACTGGAGGTCCAACGGAAGTGAAACAGTCAGTCGGGAGTGAAACTAGCCTCAAATCAGGGAGAATCGGAGCTAACTAAATGTAACTGAAGTGGAACTACAGTGGTAGGTGAACAAGTGCGCCCTTCTCTGGCAGTAGGTGAGAAGTGGGCGCCTTTCAGCCTAGGAGGACTAAAAATCTGTAGTAAGTGGCTCCCGGGTGCTAGAATAAGGTGGATAACGTGCTAGAGGCATCAAACTGGTGACTAGGATGCATGCAAGTGCATGCAGGTGCATGCAAACCCTAGATTTTGCATGCAAACCCTAATTGCATGCAAGATCCTGAAAAAGATGATGTGGATATCCGAACACCCCCCCTCAAGCTAGACTATGATGTGCAAAAAATAATGTGGGGCCCTGGTAACTAAGACCAAAGGTCACCCCGATACAATAATCCAAAAAATGCTGAAAATAAACTAAGTGAGGAAAGAGGGAAAACCCAGTGGAAAGAAAGCCCCCCCTCAAGCTAAAGCATAATAATGAATCAATCTGTCTCCACCATGATGGAACTCACCCCCAACAGTGAACGGAGGTAAGTGAACTTCTTCTCAGTGAAGCTCTTGGTGAAGATGTCTGCAATTTGCTCATCAGTAGGGCAATATTGCAGAATGATGGTGCGGTCATGCACCAACTGTCGAATGTAATGCATATGAATCTCAATGTGTTTGGTCCTCTACCGCTGAACTAGATCTGTGGAGATCTTGATAGCACTTTGATTGTCACAAAATAGGATAGTCGAAGTAGTGCCACCAAAACCAAACTCGGAAAGAATACCCTGCAACCAAACTGCCTGAATGCAGGCATTGACTGCCCCTCGATACTCTGCCTCTGCTGAAGAAAGTGAAATGGCTGCTTGCTTTTTGCTGGACCAGAAAATAGCACCATGACCAATCATGAAAACATAACCGAAAGTGGAATTCCGATCAATGCTATCACCTGCCCAATCTGAATCAGTAAAACCAATGAAATCTAGCTCAGAATCTGCAGCATAATGTATGCCAAACTGTCTCGTACCTTGCACATACTGCAAGATCCGCTTGGCTGCTCGCCAATGAAGCTCATGTGGCTGCTGCATATATCTTGACACGGCACTCATGACATATGAGATATCAGGCCGTGAGTGTGTCAAATAAAGTAGTGAACCAATCAATTGTCGATACATACTGCAATCTACAAGCGGCGTGGAATCTCCCTCCTCAAGACTGACTCCTGAGAGGAATGGGAATGGGGCTGCCTTACATTCAGCCATATTAAACTTCAATAACAGGTCGGAAGCATATTTTTGCTGAGATATAGTGATCCCATCAAATTTTTGAGCTATCTCCAAGCCCAAAAAATGACTCAGCAAGCCCAAATCGCTCATGTCAAAAGCTAGATTTAAGGCAGATTTTAGCTTGTTTATTGAAGTAAGTGTGCTACCAGTAATGAGCAGATCATCAACATAAAGTACAATAACCAACCAATTACCTTTAACTCGCTGAAGATACACATTCGGATCAGATTTGCACCTTTGGAAATTCTGAGAAAGAAGGAAGGAGTCCATCTTTGCGTACCAAGCTCTTGGGGTCTGTTTTAACCCGTAAAAAGATTTCTTCAATCTACAAACCAATGATGGATATGATGTATAACCCTCTGGCTGCTGCATATAGACCTCTTAAGCAAGGTCTCCATGTAAAAATGCACTCTTCACATCCATGTGGTGCACTTCCCAGTGCTTGGATGCGGCAATAGCTAAAACAAGGCGGATGGAATCCATCTTTGCAACCGGTGCAAAGGTCTCAGTGTAGTCCACTCCTTGGACTTGGGAAAAACCTTTTGCCACCAACCTTGCTTTATATTTGCTGATAGTGCCATCAGCAGCAACTTTAGTACGGTAGACCCATTTACACTTCACTAATTTTCTTCCAGGTGGAAGAGAAACTAGCTCCCATGTGTTGTTCTTTTGAAGAGAACTGTACTCTTCGTCCATGGCACTTTTCCATCTTGGATCTCGATGAGCTGAATAGTATGATGTAGGATCTGAACCAGCCATCAAATAACAAATCTCAGGAAGAAATGGATCAGCAATAGAAAGATCCATACCTGCTCTTTGAAAGTCTCCTCTTGTTCGTCTCGGATCAGCAGGATTTCCAAGATTCGAACCAGTAGAATGTAGAGTGTTTTGGGCCCACTTTGGTAACTGAGGAGGATCATAATGGTCAGATTCCGAACCTGATATGTCATGATCATCATATTCTGCTACAATATCAGAAATATCAGAACTCATACCTTCATTATCGCTGCTCGGATCTTCTTCTGGTGAAGGCGGTGAATCGGCAGTCTTCTCCTCGACTAGTTGCAATTCTTGAAGCGGTTCTTCAAATTGCACACTGCGCTCGATGAATATCTTTTTAGATCTGATATCCATGAGTTTATATGATTTTGATTCTTCCCCATATCCTATCAATATGCACTCGATACTTTGTGGATCCAAAGCTCGTCTCTTCTCAGAAGGAATTCTAGCCCATGCAGTAGAGCCAAAAACTCTCAAATTTGACACATCCGGTTTGTGACCAAAGAATGCTTCGAAAGGAGTCATACCTTTCATGGATGAATGTGGAACACGGTTCTGTATGTATGCAGCAACATTGATTGCTTCAGCCCAAATATTTGCAGCCAAACCTTTCGATTCAATCATGCATGCAGCCATCTCTTTCAGTGACCGATTTTTCCTTTCCGCTACACCGTTCTGCTGGGGTGTGTAGGGAACTGTGTGTTGGATCTTAATTCCACTTTGGGCACAAAGTTGCAGCAACTCGGACTTGATATATTCCCCGCCATTATCAGATCTAAGAGCTTCGATCTTTCTCTCAGTGGTGGTCTCAATAGAAGCCTTAAAATCCTTGAATTTTCCAAGCACTTCTGACTTGTTTTTGAGAAAGAATACCCATGTAAAGCGGGAAAAATCATCAATAAATGTCAAAACATACCTTGAACCATTTAATGACATATGGGGCAGCGGACCACTGATATCAGAATGGATCAATCCCAAAATAGTAGAAGCTCTGCTAGCTTTGCCGCGGTCGAATCTGTGCTCGGGGTGCTTCCCAATGATGCAACCAGTGCATATTCCCTTCGAGGAACGGAGTTGTGGAAGCCCATCTACCATGGATTTGTTTGATAACAGCAGCAAATACTTATAATTAAGATGTCCAAATCTTTCATGCCAAAGCCTACTAACCTCATTACCATGTGTGCGAAGAGCAGTGGGCTTTGCAAGCGGAATAAAGTGTGAAAACTCATAGCATTTTGCAGTGTGATTTGCCTTTCCGACTGCAACTAGTCTTCCACTTTTGATATCAGAAATTTCAACTGTATTAGGGTTGAATGTAACTTGCTTTGGTTCACTAGTGTGTGTCATTTGATACACAGAAAGGAGATTTGAAGCCAAGGAAGGCCCATAGAGAACATTCTGAAAGCTTCCGTGTTCTACATGAATCGTACCTTTGCCCTTGAAGAAATTTTTGAGTCATCTCCCAAATGGATGGGGATGGAGCTGTTTGGATTGAATGAGGAAAAAGAATCAATATTTGCAGCCATATGATTTGATGCACCTGAATCTATCAAGAGAGTAGTGGGCTTCGAAACCGTTGCCATGAGTGCTTGTCCTCTTTCATGATCATCATTCCTATCCTTCTTCCTTGCACCGTCAGGAAGGGTTATGTTGTTCTTTTCCAAAAGGAGGGCCATTTGATCTATAGTCTTCTTCATACATGAACTTTCAGGATGAAAGCCACGGTTACAATAAGTACATTTAGATTTTTGGTTACCTTCTTTGCCCTTTTGCTTGGATTTCGAACTGGATGGTGCATCCGTTTGCTTGCCTTTGTCTTTTTGCTTGTGAGGCTCGAATTTGGGCTTCTCCTTCTTTTTCTTTCCTTTACCATTCAAGATCTTGGGTCCTTGAACATATAGGGCTGAATCTTTGGAGCTTATGGACCCCATTTGAATCAACTTGTCATGCTCTTTTGTGATGGACTCAATGAAGGCATTCAAGGTAGGCATCTTCCAATTCGGGGTAGTTAGCCGACCGGAATTGAAAGTAGAGACAAATACCGAATAATCTTTCCCAAGCTTGCTTAGAATGGAGAGGGTCAATTGTTTATCCTCTTTGATAACTCCACTGTTCTTCAATTGCAAGTTCAAGTTCTTGAATTTTGTGAAGAATTCATTGATGGTCTCGAAATTCTCAGGACTAAGGGAAATCAATTCATTCTCTAATTGAAAATCCCTAAGCTCATCCTGCTTTTCAAATAGTGTTTCAAGTTGCTCCCATATAGCTTTTGGAGTCTTCAATCCGCTGAGATGGAAGTGAAGATCTTTGGAGATGGAGAGACAAAGGAGACCATAAGCTTCATCAAGCTTGTTGTAATGTTTGGTTCTATCTGATAGATTGCTTGGCTCCAATTCAATACCAACAGTGACTCGGTAGTAACCTTTTGAACGTAATATGATCTCCATATCATCTTTCCAATCAAAATAATTGAATGGGGTGAATATAGGCTTTGAAGAAGAGTATTCCATTGCTAGGAGCGAGTCAAACTGATGTAGATGAGCTTGAATGCAGAGAGTAGCGAATGCAAAAGAGGAGTTTGCATGCACAGTGTATCGAATGCAAAGGAGGAGCTTGATAACCTGCAAATCACAATCAAACCAAGAACCGTAAGGTCGAACAATCCACCCTTTTAGAGTTGCATCACACCTGAGATTGGAGATCAAACAATGTTGAATGGGTCCAATGTATCAGATCCAGGAATTATGTGGAAACTCAAGCTTCTGGAGTGGTATTGGAAGTATTTTTAAGCTTTGCATGCACAGGAGCGAATGCCCTTGAGATATCTCATGCCAAAACTTTTTTTTTTTGCAATTTGAGCAATTCAGTCAAATCTTCTTGTACAAACACCTGTAGAAAAGAGATCTTGTCCCTGCAATGGCTCTGATACCATGTAAAATTAGTCACAACAGATCTAATGAACAAGTAAATCAATCACAACAGATGAACATAGAAAATATGGTGCAAAACTGTGCAAAACATGCAGCAGTGCTCAATATCCCAGAAAGGGTGAATGAATTACAATAGAATACAATCTATCAATGAGCAATTCGAATTGACTAAGTAGTCCATTTGAATCACTGAATGGAGTAGCTTGACTCCAACTAGGAGTCCTCATCATCAATCGGTGGTGGTCATCAATGCACAAGAACCAGTCATCCAGGTGTCAATCTGAGTCTAACTGAGTGTGTCATGTGTAACTGAAGTGTGTAGCACTGATTAAGGGAAGGAGGCTCAGTGGGGGGTGCATGGGAGACTAACTGAAGTCAGAACAAGTCATCTAGTCAAACTGGAGGTTCAACGGAAGTGAAACAGTCAGTCGGGAGTGAAACTAGCCTCAAATCAGGGAGAATCGGAGCTAACTGAATGTAACTGAAGTGGAACTGCAGTGGTAGGTGAACAAGTGCGCCCTTCTCTGGCAGTAGGTGAGAAGTGGGCGCCTTTCAGCCTATGAGGACTAAAAATTTGTAGTAAGTGGCTCCCGGGTGCTAGAATAAGGTGGATAAGGTGCTGGAGGCATCAAACTGGTGACTGGGATGCATGCAAGTGCATGCAGGTGCATGCAAACCCTAGATTTTGCATGCAAACCCTAATTGCATGCAAGATCCTGAAAAAGATGATGTGGATATCCGAACACACTCATCCAAGTGGCATCCTCTACAGGATGTGCTTTCCACTTTACCAAATATTCCATATAATCCCTCTACCTGGTACTCTTTGCAATTCTATTGTCTAAGATCTCTTTAGCTTCTAATTTATGTGCCACAGGCATCTGCTTCAACCACTGCAAATCATTATCAACATCTTTGTCTCATGCAACTTGTCCTGCATTATCTGCTATAAAGGGATATATATCAGCAACATTGAAAATAGGAGATATGCCAACTCCTGCTAGCATTTCCATCTCATAAGCATTAGCAAATTTTTTTTTGAGTATTTTACATGGCCCAATCTTCTTCATTTTCAGTTTTTTGTACTCTCTATTAGGAAACCTTTCCTTTCTCAGATGGGTTAACACTAGATCTCCTACCTCATAATTCTTTTCTCTCCTTTTATAATTAGCTCTTGCTTTGTAATTTGCATTACTTTTCTGTAATCTTTACTTAACTTCCTCTTGTAGTTCACTGATTCTAGCTGCAAAATCTTCCCCATCTGCACTCCTCTTCTCCAAAAGTCCCAAATCTGTTAGCTCATACACCCCTCTAGGATGCATACCATACAAGATCTGAAATGGGCTCATACCTGTGCTTCTGTTTAGCGAGTCATTATAGGAAAACTCAGCTTGTTCCAATACTCTATCCCACTATTTTGGATTTTCTCCAACCAAACTCCTTAGCATGTTACCCAAACTCCTGTTGACTACCTCAGTCTGACCATCAGACTGTGGATGATAAGCTGAACTGAAATTCATCTTAGTACCCAACTTCTTCCACAATGTCCTCCAGAAGTGACTTGTGAATCTCACATCTCTACCAGAGACAATACTTCTAGGCAAACCATGCAGCTTTACCACTTCATTAAAGAACAAGTTTTCTATATGAGTGGCATCATTTGTCTTAAAACAGGGAATGAAATGTGCCATTTTAGTAAACCTATCAACCACTACAAAGATGGAATCATTTCCTTTCTGAGTCTTTGACAATCCTAAAATAAAGTCCATACTCACAAAATCCCAAGGCTTGGTAGGAACAGGAAATGGTGTATATAAGCCTGTGTTTCGGCTTCTCCCTTTGGCATGTTGACAGATTCTACATCTACTCACAAACTTCTCAACCTCAAACCTCATCTTGGGCCAGAAGTAAAAATGACTTAGCTATCCATAAGTCTTATCACTTCCAAAGTGACCAACCATTCCACCATTGTACTTGTCTTGAATCAGATTTTCCCTCATTGAGCAACTTGGGATACATAGCTTACTATTCTTGAAAAGTAATCCATCCTACAACATGCATTTAGTCCACAATTCTCTGTCCACTTCTACAGAGTTCTTGCAAGCCTTGTATGCATTCTGAAAATCACTGTCAATCTCATACAAATCTCTAAGATATTCAAATCCTAAAACATGTACCTGAGTTTCTTATACAATCAAGGTTCTCCTGCTTAATGTGTTAAGATTTAATATGCTAAGACAGAAAATAGCAGCATTACATTCCATTTCACAATAATAGCATATACAGGATCACTGAAGAAACAACAAGCACAACATAAACACAAGAGACAGAGATTTATCCTGGGAAACCCTCATGGGGTAGAAAACCCAGCAAAGCTTCCTCAATATAGATGACCAGCAATATACAAAGATGAAACCCTGAGACATGATCTCCTCCTCCACAATAGCAGACCTCTCCTCCACAAGTGCGCTATCCTCAAGTGAGTGAGTGTGTATAATGAGGAACAAACCTCCTCTATTTATACACTACTCTGATATGTATTTTACACAAGTACATGTAGGCTCGTATTTAACCATTAGGTTAAATACCCCATTATAACTAACTGGGCCGACCCCCACATGGTGGGTCTAATAACCCTTTGACCCACATAACACATACAGGGCCGACGCCCACTAGGGAAGTCTAATAACCCAAGTTACCATATTTCGACGGAGGAATAAACATCTCCGGATATACAATAAGATCTTCACGGAGGAATGAAACATCTCCGGAATAATAAAGTACATATATAATATAATATTCTTAGAAGTTGCAATATTCAACACTCCCCCTTAACGAGAAGAATATTATAACAGCATCTGCATGAGCAAGGAGTCATCAACATCATACATGATACATCTATAAATCATTGGAAGCTTTCTCAACATCATCAGTAACTCAACCAGTTACTGGAACATCTTCAATACTGGAACATCAACATCTTCAGTACTAAGTCTTTATCTTCTGCAGTACTCAAATAGCTACAGCAACATCAATATCTGAATCCTCACGATCATCGGCATCGTCATCACACGATCATCAGCATCGTCATCACATGATCAACATCGTCGTCTAGATCAACACGATCAGCATCGTCACATCATCTTGATCTACAGCATCTGGTTCATCATGATCTACAGCATCTGGATCATCACGATCTACAGCATCTGGATCATCTGTATTAGTATCCACACGAATACATCTATCATCAAAACATGTATTCTTACTAATACATATATCATCAAAAGCATGTATTCTCACTAATACATCTATCATCAAAAGCATGTATTCTCACTAATACATCAAAAGCATGTATTCTCACTAATACATCTATCATCAAAAGCATGTATTCTCACTAATGCATCTATCATCAAAAGCATGTATTCTCACTAATACATAGCAACATATCCTACAACACACACGATCATATTACAGGATGATCAATCCCGCTCTCTTTAGGACATAGGTCCATGGATGATACAATCCAGATCAAGTTCTAGGATGATCAATCCTTATCACTTTAAGACAAGTCTCATGTCTAGGGACGATGCAATCCCAATCCAGTTCCAGGATGATCGGTCCTTATCCATTTAAGACAAATCTCATGTCTAGGGACGATGCAATCCCGATCCAGTTCCGGGATGATCAGTCCTTATCCATTTAAGACAAATCTCATGTCTAGGGACGATGCAATCCCGATCCAGTTCCAGGATGATTAGTCCTTATCCATTTAAGACAAATCTCATGTCTAGGGACGATGCAATCCCGATCCAGTTCCAGGATGATCAGTCCTTATCCATTTAAGACAAAACTCATGTCTAGGGATGATGCAATCCCGATCCAGTTCCAGGATGATCAGTCCTTATCCATTTAAGACAAATCTCATGTCTAGGGACGATGTAATCCCGATCCAGTTCCAGGATGATCAGTCCTTATCCATTTAAGACAAATCTCATGTCTAGGGACGATGCAATCCCATCACGTACATTTTGAACCGAGGTCCAGGGATGATGCAGTCCTATCTTCAATTCTCGGAGACCTTAGTCTACGGATCAATTCTGGGACCTAAGTCCGGGGAAGATACAATCCCCTACCTGTTCATTCAGGACTTCATTTTCGGAGACATCATGTCTATGGCTCTCTTTTAGAACATGTGTTCAAGGATGATACAATCCCTCTTCTTTCTCGGAGACATCTGTCTACGGCTCTCTTGAGGATGATGCAATCCTATCATGTCCACCAAGGACTTTATTCTCGAAGACATACGTCTACGTCTCTCTTGAGGATGATGCAATCCTATCATGTCCACCAAGGACTTCATTCTCGAAGACATACGTCTACGGCTCTCTTGAGGATGATGCAATCCTATCATGTCTACCAAGGACTTCATTCTCGAAGACATACATCTATGGCTCTCTTGAGGATGATGCAATCCTATCATGTCCACCAAGGACTTCATTCTCGAAGACATACGTCTACGGCTCTCTTGAGGATGATGTAATCCTATCATGTCCACCAAGGACTTCATTCTCGAAGACATACGTCTACGGCTCTCTTGAGAATGATGCAATCCTATCATGTCCACCAAGGACTTCATTCTCGAAGACATACGTCTACGGCTCTCTTTAGAACATATGTTCAAGGATGATGCAATCCCCTTGTCACCTTAGACCCTATCTAAGGACCAACCTCTCTGTCGGCATCACCAATATAGGTATCCACATCATTGACCTCTTTGTCGATGCAGGCAATCTCATCATAAGTGATCACATCACTCCCCCTTTCGAGGAGGGTCCTTCTGAACTATATTAAGTTTGTCTCGGAAAACTTTACTTGAGGTATAGGTTTGGTTAGTACATCGGCAACTTGTTCACTTGAGGTAGAGGTTTGGTTAGTACATCAGATCGGTAGAAGTTTGGTTAGTACATTGGTAACTTGTTACAAATTCAAACTTTTAGTTCCTTTCTGCACCATATCTTGGAACACTAGATTCTCTTCCATCTTGATACAACTCTGTTTCTCACATAGGGTCATAGTTGGGTCCATCTCTAAGTCAATTCTAAAGCCATACCGCTTCACAATTAGCAGAGCAAGCAGCCATATATTCTACTTGTGCTAAGAGCTACACTAGATTGTTTCCTGCTCAACCATGAGATCATGGCTGATCCTAGACAATATCATCCTCTCGATGTGCTCTTCCTATCTGATAAAGTTCCTGCCCAATCAACATCTGTGAAGCCATCTGAAGTCATGATCTCCAAGATAACATAGATCAAAGTCTATTGTATCCTTTAGGTACCATATCACATGATTTGCAGCTTATCAGGTGAACACATATAGTTTCCACTAGATACTGACTCAAGGTGTATATATCTAGACACATTAATGACTCAATATTTTGTCTGTACAGAGTTCTATCCACTAACTCTGATGATTCATCTGCTAACAACTTCAAGAGTGGCCATACCAACACATCAAGTCCTTTTAATATTTCTCAGAATACTTTCCTTGGTTGAGAAAGATTCCTTCTGAGCCTTGCCATACTTCCAGACCCAGGAAGTAATGCATCAATATGAGATCTTTCATTTTCATTTCTGCATTGAATGATCTTCTGCATATCTATCTGTGCCATCTCTCGTTAGATGGGTCTACTGATATTAGCCTAAATATCATTCGAACTCTGTGGTGAGTTCCTTCTTGCATCCATGTCATCTGCATATAGAAACCATATTCAACCTTGTAGCAAAGGTTGAGATCCACATCACCCATTAAGCTCATCAATTGATTATCGATCCTGGGTACCCATACAGAATCTGATTCACACTTCTTCTTTAATTACACCATTAAGAGAATGGTCTTATCTAGCCACTTGGAGCAAACATCTCATCATGATTCTCTTCCTCTTTCTAAGAGAATCTTCTAGCCACAAGCCTTCTATAGTGTGTTTGATTTGTAAATCTTTTGTTGAACATCCATCGCTTGTTCAGAGTTCATCATTCATCATGATCTTTCCTACAAATCAAAATTAAGTACATGATTAGTAATACTTCATAATCATCAAATCATATTGACATGATAACCTATTATGCATACAGATATCATTTACATAATTATGCAACTATCTTGACCAATACTTTGGCACAACACTTTCCCATATCCTGTATGCATACAGTGGCTATCTAGATGCCTTCCATCTCTACCAGAACATACTATCGAGAGTGTGCACAACTCTCAGTATGTCAGCAAAGAGGTTTCATTCTAGACAAGCTATAATGGAATGTTTGTCCAACTTACCAATCATATGCATATTAGTAGTATACTGTTCAATGCTCTATGAATGTTTACACTTAACATGATATATTCTAAATATGCATATAATCTATTACAAGCAATATCATTTACTATTTTAAATAACAACTCAAATACTTATCTTTTATGTTTGTGTGGTTGCCTCTCGCTTGGTCTTCTAAATGTCTTTTGAACTTCTATTCATTCTATACCACTGTGCATGCTCAAGTGTGCAGTAGTGTTATCCTCATGATCTCATACACATACATTCATTAGTATATTATAAACATTATCAAAACATCTAAATAGTCTTGAATATGTATAGTCACGATCATAAATAATAAACATTAGTATTCCAGATTTCAGGGAAGACTTCTTTTACTCATGCGTATCATCA
Organism: Larix kaempferi; assembly: GCA_027924585.1. Taxonomy (NCBI): domain Eukaryota; kingdom Viridiplantae; phylum Streptophyta; class Pinopsida; order Pinales; family Pinaceae; genus Larix; species Larix kaempferi. The sequence goes on from BSBM01001612.1 coordinate 94,067, forward strand.
ATCAAGATAAAAGACATAATATGCATAATCCCTTGATTACTAACTTTATGAATAAGCATATCTAATCATGTCAAGTATACTTATATAAGGGATCCCAATACAAGGTAAGATTCTAACATGACATAGGAAAACATACCTGGATTAGTATACCTGCTTAGTTATGTGCAACATACCTAAACAATCTCTTCAATGATTTAGAGATCCTGAGCTAGAACCTGCATGTCTCATAGGTTAAGCATAATATAACAAAGTCATACATACCTCGTAAGTAGAACAAATATTATGGATAAGTCTTTGTCTTCATGATGTCATGGTCATGGAACTTGATTTGTCTTTTGTGAGGTACCTGAATCTTGTTAGCAGACAACATCAACCTCACACAACACCATAATGCATTAGTACAATCATATAGCCCTAATCAATGAATGTCTTCGATCATTCACATGCATTCATACTGTTACTAGGGTGATAAGACAATTCTAACATTAATCAAGATTGTACTAATAAATAACATGAAGACAAAACACATTATGAACTTAATCAAGAATCAGATTTCAAGACATACCTGAACCTCCTTAAGTCATACCTGTCGAGACTTCTTGTAGTCTTCTTATGTAAGGCCTTAGCCTCAACTCCCCCTCAAACTTGATCTGGAGCTTGATTAGGGTTTGCTGGAGAAACCCTCAAAATTCAATCTTTGACTTTCATACTTCCGAATGAATGGAAGGATGTGTCTTGCTGGGCTGATCAAACTAGCATACTTCAATTTTGAAATCTCCAAACTTTGACCCCTCAAAATTGCCTTTGAAACTTCTGGATCTTCTGGACAGGATCCCGAACTAGGGTTTGATGAATCCCACCCTTTTGCTTAATGAAAAGGTTTGATACAAGGCTCTAAACTCTTACTTTTCTAAGGAGCTTCCAGCCGTGGTTACAGACTTCAAAAATTCCAACTTTTGCTGAAGCCCTAATTTTCCATCTTTCCGATCAAAATCCTGAGCTAGGGTTTGATCAAGCCCGGTCTTCTACCCAACCAAAAAATTCAATCTTGGTCTCTAAATTTTGATTTTCCTGAGTAGCATTCAGCCGTGGATTCTGATTCCAAGAATTCTAACTTTCACTGAAACCCTAAATTCCGGAAGCCATGAATAAAGGTGCTCCAAAAATAATTCTGTTTTGACAGAAATATGTACCTGATTGTTTCTGCTATAACTCCGAAAATTTTCACTCCACAGGGTCTGAAAACTTTTTCTATAGTAGCCTGACCTGTCATCTTTCCATCTTGATAGGTCTGACCTCAATTGGATTTTCTGAGAGAGAGTTATGCCAAATGTCGCAACGTGACCTGTTTATGCGATAAAACAGGAGAGCGAACTTGTACGGCGTGCCACGTGTCACTGGTTCAGCTTCGGCCTCTGAAAACGTTTTTTGAGATAGTACCGTCTGTGTAATACCTATCACTTTTTACGAAATTTTATTTGGAGATTCCTAGCCCAAGTTATGACCTTTTTTCCTAGGTCACCTGATTTTGACTGAGATATGGAAGAGGCCGAAACCCTAACTTGTACTGGTCATAAATTACAAAGTACAACGAATCTGAGGGTTCCCTTTGGACACAAGATACCTGGAGATGTTAGCTACGACCTGTAAAGGTTTCAGATCCTAAACCTTCGCCAAAATGGATCTATAGCGAAAGTTCCACGATGACTGGTTTTTGCTATATAAAACCCTAACCTTCAAATTGTCGTAAGTAAAGCAAGTGTTGTAAGTGCCATACCTTGCCTTCCTTCAGGTTAGCTCTGATACCATGTTAATATTTAATATGCTAAGAAATAAAATAGCAGCATTATATTCCATTTCACAATAATAGCATATACAGGATCACTGAAGAAACAACAAGCACAACATAAACACAAGAGACATAGATTTATCCTGGGAAACCCTCATGGGGTAGAAAACCCAGCAAAGCTTCATCAATATAGATGACCAGCAATATACAAAGATGAAACCCTGATACATGAGCTCCTCCTCCACAATAGCAGACCTCTCCTCCACAAGTGCGCTATCCTCAAGTGAGTGAGTGTGTATAATGAGGAACACACCTCCTCTATTTATACACTACTCTGATATGTATTTTACACAAGTACATGTAGGCTCATATTTAACCATTAGGTTAAATACCCCATTATAACTGACTGGGCCGACCCCCACATGGTGGGTCTAATAACCCTTTGACCCACATAACACATACAGGGCCGACCCCCACTAGGGAAGTCTAATAACCCAAGTTACCATATTCCGACGGAGGAATAAACATCTCCGGATATACAATAAGATCTTCACGGAGGAATGAAACATCTCCGGAATAATAAAGTACATATATAGTATAATATTCTTAGAAGTTACAATATTCAACATAATGCATCAGCTACATGATTTGACTGTCTGCTAATATACTTCAACACAAAAGTGAAACTCTACAAAAAATCCACCCATTTGGCATGTTTTTGATTCAACTTAGGCTGTTGCATTATGTACTGCAAAGCATGATTGTCAGAATACAATACAAATTCCTTAGGCATCAAATAATGCCACCAATGTTTCAAGGCTTGGACTATAGCATAGAATTCCTTGTCATATGAGGAATATTTATGTTTTGCATCATTTAGTTTTTCACTAAAATAGGCCACTGGTTTATCTTCTTGATTGAGCACACCCCAATGGCTACTCCACTAGCATCACATGTAACTTGGAATGGTTTTCTAAAGTCTGGTAACCCCAACACGGGATTCTCAGTAATCTTTTTCTTTAATAGATGATAGTTATTTTTAGCTCCTACTATCCATTTGAAGAGCTGCTTGTCCTTTCTAATAGTCTCAACAATTGGAGAACAAATGACACTAAAGTTATTTATGAATCTTCTTTAAAATCTTGCTAGGCCATGGAAGCTTCTTACCTCAAATATGCTTTGGGGGGAAGGCCAATCCAAAATTGCTTGTACCTTCTCTGGATCCATCTTCAAACCATCCTTCGAAAAAACAAAGACCAAATACACCAACTCAGATTTCATGAATGAACACTTCTTCATATTCACCAACAATTTCTCTGATTGCAACTTTTCCAAGACATATCTCAGATGCCTCAGATGCTCCTCCTTTGACTGATTGAAAATCAGTATATCATCGAAGTAGACTATCACAAATTTACCTATGAAATCCCTCAGGACTTCGCTCATTAACCTCATGAATGTGCTTGGAACATTTGATAATCCAAATGGCATAACCAGCCATTCATACAATCCTTCATTTGTTTTGAAGGTTGTCTTCCACTCATCCCCTTCTCTAATTCTGATCCAATGATATCCACTTTTCATATCTATCTTAGTAAAATACACTGCTCCACTTAGGCAGTCCATTATGTCCTCCATCCTGGGCAATGGGAACCTATATTAGATGGTTATTTTATTAATGGCTCGTGAGTCCATGCACATCCTCCATTCACCACCCTTCTTTGGGATCAACACTGCAGGCACTGCACATGGGCTCAGACTTTTCTTAATCAACCCCTTATTCCAACAATCCTTGCACTTGCTTTCTGATCTCTTCATTCTCCTAAGGTTTCAACCTATATGCTTCCTTGTTGGGTAAGCTAACTACAGGAATAAAGTCAGTGTGATGGATGATATCTCTCTTGGGTGGCAACTCATCGGGCAAATCATCCACTACAATGTCTCCAAACTCAACCAACATTTCCTGAATTTCTTCAGGCATATCTAAAATACTAGTCTTCATTATTACTACCTTGGGCTTGCACATCATAGCATAGTTCACTTCCTCTTCCTCAAGATGGTGCAAATACTTTTTGCTAGTCAACATTAAAACTTTTGTTGCTTGCTGCTCTACTGTGCTACCTTCTTGCAAAGGAGGTAAGACATGTCTCATTCCATCCTTATCAAAACTATAGCAGTTCCTCCTACCACCATGTACTACTTTCCTATCAACTGCCAAGGTCTCCCCAAAATAACATGACAGACATCCATGGGCATAACATCACATATTATTTTATCTTTATATGTACCTACTTGTAAATCAAACTCACATTGTTCACTTACTAGGATTTGATGTTCTGTATGCAACCAAGATACCTTGTAGGGAACTGGTTTTGTTCTTCTTCAAGCTCAGCTTCTCCACCATCTATGTGGAAACCAAATTGTCAGTACTCTCACTGTCAATCACCATCTTGCAGCATTTTCCTTTGACCTTGCACATAGTCTTGAACAAGGCTTTCCTCTAAGCAGGTTCTGCATTTTCTTTCTCAGGCTTCAACAAGATTTTGTTTATCATCAAAGCCTCTCCAGTCTCAGGTAAATTTTCAGCCACTGGTAATTTCTCTTGTTACTTCTCCTTCTGAGCTACATAATCCCCTCTCTATCTTATGTTTTCCTTCTATGGGCATTCAAAAGTTCTATGACCCATCTTGTTACATTTGTAACATCTAAAGACAGTTTCTTTGCCTCTCCCTCTACCTCTACCTCCTTGGTAAGGTATTCTTCCTCTTGGGTCATTGCCCCTATTTTGCTACTCATGTTGATTTGAATTTGTAACATCTCCAACCAATTCTGATGTTATTTTGAAGAAAATAAAATTCTTGCTCCTCTAATTGATAACCAACTTCACACGTTAGTAAAAAAAAATATCTCCAATATTTATACTTCGTGTTTATCTTTAGAAAATTACTCCAAACAAACTACTACTATAAAGGTGAAAATGCTTTAGGTTTGGTCCCACATAACTATTGCAACATACTCCAATAACAAAGTTAATTAAGAACCATAATCATACCTGAAAGACCCCCGATTCTTATGCAATGCTTTAATGTTAACAACTTTTCAAGCAGTAAGTCACATATTCATCTAAATGATACACACTAACCTCATTTCAACTGTATTAATACATCGATGAGACACATTATTCATTACTCACAAAGTTATTAATAACTCTGCCATACTTATCAACATAATGAGATTCTTTATCCATTGATATACAAACATCTTTACATATAAAAGAAGAACTGGCATATAAAAGAACATGAAAGTAGATACATCTAAAATCAACAACACACACATAAGATGAGACAAGAATAGACGTGGTTCACCCAAACCTATGGGCTACGTCCACCAAAATATTATCTCCTATATTATTCATCAAAATGAAGGAATTACATCCTTCAACATAATTGGGGTAACATGTCCCCATTTATCTTGTATAAATGTCGCAATACATAATTTATCCCTTTAGCTAACCACTCTCATAGAGAGTGTTTCCAACATGTTCACCATTAACAAAATGATTACAATAATCCACCTCTGGTAGAAACTTACAAGAATTCGTCAATAATAATTCAAAGAAAGCTATTCTTTAGTAATTAATATGTCAACACCATTCTTTCAAACTAATCTATTCTCTAATGCTAATACATCTTCTTTTGAGACTTCAACATAATCTTTGACTCCTATAGCAAATTACGATTTCATAAATATCTGTCATAATTAAACTCAGATCGACTTCAGCACAAACACTAGCCATATTTTTAGAGATCTAGATACTAGAGACTCAATAAAGTTTCAACTATAACATAAATAATAATACTATGTACAATTTATAAATAGCGGAAAGATCCCAACGACTTTCACCTAGCATATTTAATAATCAAGACTATATGGATCTATGTGATTTCTAAATATGGAATTTATAGTCACATAAGCAGAAATTAGAAGGCTTTACTCCAACACACTTAAGAACAAACCCAATGCAATTTCAGTTCTGGAAAGATATTCCTATAAACCGAAGTTAGAGGGTTTCATAAGCAAGAACCCCAACACGATTTTAACTCTGGAAATGGCATTTGTCTAAACCGATCCTAGACGACTTCACTCCAATGTAACCAAAACCCAAACCGAGCTTCTCCTTACATGAGGGCAGAGTATCTTTGTAACATAGATTCGCTATATCGATCTACAACAAGTTAGGAACTAGGTGATAACTACAGAGTGTATTTTTTTCATCTAGCATAACCATAAGACTGTAACTATGATTTCACAGTAAGCAATGAGATTCTGAAACATAGATCTACTATTTTCCCAAATCAAAATACAAGATAGGTATCCAGTATGTGAATAAACTAACATTTTTATCCAACATGTGAATAAACTAACATTTTTATCCAACATAAGCAATATAACTGTAACTAAAAATTCACAGTCAACTCTTGATATCTTGCAACCTAGATCTGTGACTTCCAAATCAAACTACAAGATAGGTTTCAGCATACAACTCAACTAACTGAAATGGAAACCAATAGCCCATCCCTTTAACCAGGATCATTGTACCCATAGTACCCAAAATGATTTTAAAGGTTAAAACTCTCACTACGTTGGCAGCGATCCACCAATACGGCTTGAAATAAAAATGAACAAACACATCTATGTGTAAAATCAACATTCAGTTGTATTGGATGGGCATTTTACCCAATATCACATAGAGAAAAGGAATCATGCTTTCCTAATTAATAAATAAATCCTATAGAATTAGATATCTACGATATAACTAAATTCTCAGGGTAGAACTAGTGATCACATCCATGAATAACAACAAAAATATAAACACAGATGGCCATAGAGGTAACTCTGTCGCGGATATGGGGAAGGAAAATACCTCACGCAGAGGCTATTCTAATCTACCTAACACTCCCGTGCATTGATAACTGGCCGTTTAAGTCTGAACGCTTCTGGCATCGCCGAGTTCAAAAATTCGTAGAGGTGTTGTTATAGCAACACCCCTATTCTCATATGCAGAGAAATTCCTCAGCATCCATGATGCTTCAGTGTTTTGGGATCTGCCTCCTTTAGAAACTGTCTGCCTTCTCCCTCCATCAAACCGAGATTTGCATCCCCGACGATCATGTCCCCCCGGCCATCAGTGATAGAACTGAAACTTAATCCTTGCGTTTCTCCTCTGTCTCTTCCCAAACTGGCACCATTTTGGGGAATCCGTCCTCGATAGAGAGTATCTCCCGCCACTTGTAACGCTAAGCAAACAATGGAGCCTCACGTGTCATCTCTAAACCTCCCTCTCGCAGTTGTGGGGAGTCATCACTAACATACTTTGCCACTACGCATACATCCACCGCGACATACTCCTCACTAAGGATTTAACATCTTTGTTTTCATCGTATTTCATTTGTTGTGCAAATATATATAAAAGGGAATGTATTTTGCATCTCGCTTTTATGCTTTTTCTATAATTTATGGAGAATGCATATAATTTAATTATATCTCCATTTAATGTTTCCTTAGATAAAAATATAAAAGGCTCGTAATTGGAAGCATCAAATGTATCTTCGTACATTTCGGATTAAATAAAAGGAATACTCAAGATTCAATATATATATTATATATATAATATATAAATATATCTTTTTTTTCTTTTAAAGATTTCCTCTCCTTTTAATATTCTTCATTATAATGAAACTCAAGGCTATGCCCTTAGTTGATGCATATACCTACATAGGATTCTCCTCAACTATTCTCTTTGAGAATTTATGTGTCACCATATTCCTAAGGAAAATCTAATATTATCCATGGGTTAATATTCTAACGGATAACCCCATTTCTATTTTTAGTTTATAGGGAAATAAAGCTTTCCTTTCTTCTAAGGAAACCTTTTCTTAAATATATTAAAGGATAGTTTCTTTATATTAAGAAGACCTACCTTTCTCTTTTATAATGTGTATATGTGCAAAGAGTGTAGTATACACTCAATAATTCCCTTAATAAACTTATAAAGTCTTATCGACGAAGTGACCTATTTCTATGTTTGAAGAGGCACAATATCCCACTTGTCTTCTCATGCATGTAGAGTATTGTATTCCAACCACAAAGGTTATTAATACGCATGTAATTCTTACCTCGGACTTTTGCCAAAACTCCCTAGAAAGATATAACGGAATTCTCTTCGGTATCTCATAGCCAAATAATGACACTTAACCACTATTATTAGTTTCACAAGACATCTCTCAACCTTAACGTATTCCGTGGGTGGACTCAAATGCCCCTCGTTTTAGTTGCGTCACTATGTTTTGAACTTTCGAATGAGCAGTTTAATCACTTAACTTACAAGGGTTACTTGTGGGGTCTTGGCTCCTCACCATAAACCATTACAATATTCTTTCATATTTACAAATTAATACGGCATAAAAGGAGGGATATTACAGAATTGCTAGACTCTCCCTTTTGGGGTGCAAACTTCCCCCTTCCATCTAGTTGTCCTCTTCCTTTGGCTGAACCTCTTCCTCTATTGAAGTTTTGTTTCCTCAATAGCTTCTCTTCTGTTCTCAAGGAACATTGGTAGGCCTCTTCCATTGTCCTAGGTGATATCATACTGATTTCATCCTGGATATCCATCCTCAAGCCATTTACATACCTGGCATTCTTCTCGTCTGATTCGTCCACATAACCAGCTCTCAAGTTTACTTTGTAAAAATCCTCAATGTACTCTCTCACAGTCAATAATCTTTGCCTCAAATTCTGCATTTGCCTATACAGAGTCAGTTGGTAATCCTTGGGAAAGAATTTGGCCCTCATCTTGGCCACCATCCTATCCCAATTCTTGATTAGTGGCTTATTCTTCCTTCTCCTCTCTGCTTGCACACTATCCCTCCAGAGGGATGCATGCCCCTTCAATTGTGCCACTACCAATCTGACCTTCCTGTTCTCCTCAATCTCATCATACTCAAAATATTTGTCCAACTCACTGATCCAGTCAATGAGGTGTTCAGCAGTAAAGCTTCCCTCATAGGTAGGCAACTCAGGCTTTTGTCTGGATGTGGTTCCTAAAATGGATCGAAGACATCTCATTTCAGGTGTCTTTTCCATAGGAGCTACCTCCTCTTCACGTTCTTCCTCTTCAGGCTCACTCACATCTCTTGCCACTGGATCTCTTTGTCTACCTAGCTCCATAGCTTCCATACGTGCTCTTATCTCTCTCAACTCATCCATAACCTCTGCATTTGCTGCTGGTTGTCCTCTGCCATGACCCCGAACTCTGCCAACACAATCAACCATGTCTTTTCTCTATTACACTAAGAAAAATTCCTCGCTCTGATACCAAAATTGGTGCAGGGATTAGCCAGATCCCTGCTTAAACTCTCCTCATCAATCGTTAATAAAGAACCATCAAATGTAAAACCGCTCCAATGTTGCTTCACGCACTTTAACAAAATGCAATTCAGAGAACTCTGCAAATCTCTTCAACCAAGTCGATTCCCCAAAAAAAAATCGCGAGTCACACAATAGACTCCCTTTTGCACAAAACCTAGATCACAAAATTTTTAAATTCATCTCCGTTTGTCCATAAACGGAGCTTCGATTCCAATGACGGTTTTACTCACATAATCTTTCCATGGGATCTTTCTCAAGGCATTTACGGGTGTAATGGTTACAGTCTGAGCCAAAAATCGATTAAAGAGAGAACTTGTACAATTATATATTCATAAGAAAACCCAGATAGCCCCAAAATGCCTCTATGCACACATAAAATATATACACACAATGAATTCAGACATCAAGAAAAAAAAGTCCATTCATTCTCCAGTCATTCATAAAAAAATACCTGCCTCCTCTAAAATTTTGAGTTCATTCTTTTATTCATTGACAGACTATTGTCGATTTCTACCCTAGTGAGTTACAGGTTGTTTCTTATTTTTTTGTTTTTTTTTTACAGCAAAGAACTCTTCAATTTCCTCCCTAACCAAGAGTTACAAATTTTGCCTGGAGCTGCCATTAGAAAGCTTCCACTTGCCCAAACTTAAGAGTTTCTTTCGAATTTTAGGTGACTAGTTCCTAAATCTTGTAACGACCTATTTAGGTGGCTTAGTCTCCTCGCAGGGAGCTAAATTTAGCCAATTATTTCTTACTAATACTCTATAACTAATAGCATACTATTATCTACATAATTTCTCCTTCAATAAAATATTCAAGTAAGTTTCTCTTTTGATCTTCAGGTTCCTCCAGTTCAACCTCGAGCCACAACAATACAATCACATTGCTGGCTCGACTAGATGCCCCTGCATCATTGTGTCGGCATATGTGTCACATATTGGGCATTGTCGCAATGCGACATAACCCTTGATGAATTCCACAATGCAACGTAACCTTTGATAAACATCACAATGCGACATAAACCTTGATGAACGTCAAATTTCACCTTGTGAATATGCCGCATCTAACCCTTGATGAATGCTACAATGCAACATAACCCTTGATAAACATCGCAATGTGACATAAACCTTGATGAACGTCAAATTTCACATCTTGGTCATTGTCACAATGCGACATAATCCTTGATGGACGCCACAATGCAACATAAGCCTTGATAAACATCACAATGCGACATAAACCTTGATGAACATCAAATTTCACATCTTGGGAATTGTCGCAATGTGACATAACCCTTGATGAATGCCACAATGCAACATAATCCTTGATAAACATCACAATGCAACACAAACCTTAATGAACGTCAAATTTCACATGTGAATATGTCACATCTTGTGTTGTGCGACATATGTGTCACATATTGGGCATTGTCACAATGCGACATAACCCTTGATGAATGCCATAATGCAACGTAACCCTTGATAAACATCACAATGCAACATAAACCTTGATGAAAGTCAAATGACACATTGTGAATGGTTGGCCATGTGGACTTTGGTTTACCATTGTTGACTTTTGTTTACCATGGTTGACTTTATTGAACCATAGTTGGATATGGTTGACATTTCTAAGATAAGATTTGTTAACATTATTATCATCATTATTTAAATTATATGTGACATATCAATATATTCTAATGTATAAAATTAACTTTCAAAACTTTCACCAAATCATATCTGTAAAATCTCCATAAAATAAATGTAAAATCTCCATATAAAAAAAAAAATTTGCTCTTCTTTCTCCTTACTGGGATTACACATCATTCGGATCATGACTATTACATTCACATACTAAACTAAACTAACTTCTGCCTCTTGTAATTCTTCCTACTAGATAGAGGAGTATTAATGGTTGTCATGCCGCTTACTTAGCTATAGCTAACACACTCCATACTTGATTTACAGGTACGCCTATATCACCAGATTTCTTCATTGACGCAGAGATGAGTTCTAAAATAATGCGACTCCATGGGCATAATAATTTATAACAAGTTGTGGACCTTCCGTTCTTGTTACTTCAATATGTAGGTGCAGGTTATGAGGTCAAGGCATTCCACTTTTGGTTTAAAATTCCTCTATAGAGATTGTTGTAGAACACATGATACTTTTGATAGTTGTGGCAAAGGATCGTTATGATCACTTAAATTCATTAATTTGGCACTCTTTCCATTTAAATGTGTGACCTATCTGGACCATTCAACTATATGAAATTTTTGTGGCCGCGAGGGATATTATGTCCTAACAAAGGAATACTTTGTGTAACCTCTAAGAGGGTGTATACTTCGAAGGTACATCGAATCCAGTGATATCCTACCACGATGATCCACAAACTAAACTAAAGTTACATGTTGGAATGTCGCTTTTCTATACTTTAGCCGGGACTATGGTTGAAAACTTACCACATTCCTACCGTCGGTAGCATTACGTTGGGATTTGACAATACAGAGATGGTACCTCGAACAATTTAAACCGTTTTAATGAATTGCTAGGACACAGTACCAGCTGGAGTCTTCGAGGGTTGCTAGCAAACTCGGTCTGGTACCAATCCATGTGACACCTATTTAAATTCCTTTAAAAGGGATGTGACAATACCCTTCCTTAATTAACCTCGATTCCAGTTTATTCAAGCTAGACGTGCCTGTTAAAGTTTACAATTCTCAGGTCTCCAATCGTCAAAAAGGAACGCTTCTTCAGAATGAAGCGAAGCACCATTGTTATGAGTTCATACAGCTATGCTGATTAAAGGTAGAAGTTTGCAGGGGTAATAATACACCAGACTCCGTTAGATAACTTGTTTTGAAAGGTTGAAACCCTCGTCGCAGAGTTGGGTGGTAATTCTCCTGAATAAAAATGAAGGAGCCGTAACCTGGTGGCTTGGTCTCAGAGGTAAAAGACTCATTTATATATATATTTTTTTTTAATTCATTGTATAAACATTTCCTTTCCAGCTACTAAAGTTTTCTGTTGTGTCAATGGCAAGTATCATCGAACCCTTCAGGAGTTGGCGATTTGGGGCTATTTCTTTTGGTAAGCAGGCATTGATCCATATGCTCTCCAGCCTTGCATGGAAGAATTCTTTTTCTTCGCATCAACCCTATCGAGGTTAATACAATCTGGTTTTTTTTTGCTGATATTATTTAGAAGAACTCATCAGTTCATTAGGGTGTTGAATTTCCCTGCCAGGGTTTTGAATGTAATAGTTTGTGCATAAGTGTCCAATGGTTGTAGGGTTTTTCGTTAAACCCTGTGGCTGGGACTCGCCAGTTCTTCAATGGGGTAGAACTTCTCTATGCATTTTTTTTTTTGGAATTCAATACCGGTTTAACAATAATATCTCCTTCCTGTAATAGTTAATGTTTGCAATCGTAATTTTCTATTGAAATTCGAGCTGGGACTCGCGTAGTTCAAAATTTGTCAGTTCCATGATAAGAACGCTTTAGAATTATCCATTTGTCTTCCTGATTGCAAGATGGTGTGTTAGATTTGTACCCATCACAGAAATCATTCTGTTATCAGCTATGCGTCTGTTAGAAAAGATCTGCCCTTATTAAGTGGGTTTTCTGTTAATCTTATAATCCGAAATGTGATTAGGATGGAAGATGAACTACAATGAATCATTGTTTGCGAAGTAAAATTAATGTTCTGATTGTAAAAGGTTGAAATCACTAGGCTATCCATTTTTTATTTTTGAAAGGAGGACTCTAAATACCTATACTATTTATACTCGCGACTGTCATCCTCTGCGTCTATATTTCGTAATCGAGATTTAAAGCTTGAAGGATATCTGTAGATATGGACTCTACTTCTTAGGGACTGCATAACGAATGGGTCGCGTTTTTATTTGTTGTTTTTAACCTATTTGTAAGTGGATCGAAACATTAAACGAACCATAAACATTCAATGTTCTGTTAGCGAAAGGTTGAAATTGTTAGATTACTCTTACAAACCGACAGGGATCTCCATTACCCTTTTGGTTTGAAAGAAACCCTGGTTACAAATATGGATTAAACTCACCATTGAAATACTTTATATCTATACTTCATATATCAGATTTTAAGACTTGACGAGACTAACAAATAGTTCTTGGCTTTAGTCTTTAGGGTTTTTATGGTGGATGAAGTGTCGCAGTTTACTTCTTGTCTATGTATGATCAAGCGTTAACTAACGAATGGCTGCTTGTTCAAAATGCTCTTATTACTTCGTAAAGGGTTTCGCCCATGAAAATTTGAGTCTGCTGTTTTGTAATGTATCTGAAATATACTTTCGGGATATTTTTCTTTTAATAAATACCAAATAGGAATCGTAGAGTTCTGATCCCCACTATGCACTGATACTAGGAAAGTTAAGCCTTGGATGACATTGAAAAAAAACAACAATGTAAACGCCACAAGCAACAAATGCCACATAACTGAAAATATAGTCTATCAACCCTGGATTCAAAGAACATAATTCTTCATAAAGAAGCCAAGAAGAGGATACCTCTCACAATCATTGCAGGGAAAAACTTTCTGTGTATGCATGAACAAATATCATCCTTGCTTTGACCTATGCACCTAGTTGTTAGGTAAATAATTGGCTGTGATTACTTAATTCTAAACGACGCCTATTGTTTATCCTTGTTGTGTGTGCTATTCTCCCTTCAATGGAGAAACAAAATATTTTGAATGAGCAACAATTGAGAGAGGAAAATACATCTTCATTCTAAACGCCGACTTGAAAATGGCATGTATTCGAACAATAATCTTGCCATAATAATAGCCTCCTATGAACCTGCACAAAACTTACACTTGACGTTTCAGCAACAAAACACTAATGTTCAATTATTTCCATGTTCTGACAAACTGCTTGGCTGCTAGTACCTGGAGGATTGAATCATTTCTTTATTGCATCATTTGCTTGCTCACTCCTTGCATGTATATATTCCTGATAGTGATATATGGTGATGATATGTGGCTGGCTTGGTATTGCTGAGTGAGGGCTCGAGGGCCCTCAATCTATGACTGAGGGGTTGATTGGGAGGAGCACGGTTTCCCACACTTAGTTTCCGGAGGAGATGTCTTATGGAGCAATTGTTTCTCTATGATGGATTCAAGGTGGGACCATAAGTTAATTCTTCTGTACATGTATGTATTTTGTTTTCCTTTTCCTCTGTCTATTGTTTAGTGTACCTACATTTATTTATGAATTTTTTTTAGTATCTAATTATTTAACATTTTTTTCGTTAGTCAATTGCATTTCCTTAATTTTGGGTACTACATTTTTTTTAATCCATAATCTTCCTACTCACAAATCCAGTTCTTGATTAACAAGTAGAGAGATGTCAATATTTTTGGAAATCATTATGTTATTTGGCTACATGGAAACAATATCAGGTTCAAAATGAGCAGGAATAGATGTGAACACTAGAACAATTTTGTCCATATATATTTCTTGCATCTGTTATGTGTACACCCATAAGGAAAAGATCATTATTTCATTTACCTCCCTCCTTGCAAAGATCCCCCTTTTGATTCAATGGTGTGCATTGAAATTTGGAGTAAGGTTACAATTACCTATACCTTCCCTCAGTCGACTCCTCCCATTGATAGTGTCATCGTCTCGACTTTAACAACCATGGATTGGGTTTGGATGTGACCTTACTCAGCTCTTATGTCATGATACCTTAACCTAATATCCAGTTTATCAAAAAATACCTTTAATATCAATGCACCATCGAGTTGACATAGAAGTGCATGAGGCCTAGCACTACCCACAAGGCTATGATCCCTGCATGTAACTCATGGCCCACGGTAATCAACATCTCGAAGAATTCCTTTTTTGTGTGCTTAGTCTTATCAATACATGAGTTTACCATTCACGAGTTCTATGGCTGGCCTATATGCCATTGACAAAGTATATTTTATTATTCAATGATAAGATAAAGTCAGCTTAATAATTGTTGGGGCTACGTTCCAAGGAGAAATGGATGTTGATTTTAGAGGTCTCATTAACCATGAACTTTTACAAACATAGATCTGATCGAATATCACATCTCTGAATAGTTTTAGAACGTTGTAGGAAATTTGGTATTTCCCTCAACCCTAATAAAACTATATTTTCTATAAATGAGGGATTTATCCTTGGTTTTGTAGTGTCGAAAAAAGGATCATGATTGATCTAGAGTGAACGAAGGCTATATCCAAGAATACCTACCCTTCCACCCAAAAAAAATGCAGTCTTTATTGGGAAAATCAACTTTGTGAGAAGGTTCATTCAAATTTTTTTCTGAGATTTTTCGACCCCTACAAAACATGATTAAAAATTATGTTATTTTAGCTAGGGAAACAAAGAAAAGGAATCCTTTATGAGAATTAGGGAAGCTATCTCATAAGCCCTCATGCTTTTAAGCACTAATTTTTCAAAAGATTTCATTCTTTATACCTTTGCATCATATTTTTCCTACACTATTGTCCTTACTTAGAAAAATCATCAAGATCACAAAATCCCTATTTCATTTATGAGATCCAGTTTTAAGGGGGTTGAACTAAACTATCATTGTTGATGTATATGTAACTTCGGATTGTATTTCACCTATGTATATTGTACTCCTATAGATATGTTATTATTCCTCTATACAAAAGTGTTGTCGTTTGTATTGACAAGTGTCGCAAGTGTCGTAACTTGCAGTGATGGGTTATTAGACCACCGAGTGTGGGGTCGGCCCTCATTAGTATAAACCATGGGTTATTAGACTAAGTTAGACAAGTTGACCCTGCTAGGTTATTAGGTAGGTCAGGTCATGTATAAATAGAGTGCGGGATGCACTCTATTTGATCATCTCATTATTCACTTCTACACTACTCGAAAACTGGCGCACAAGTGAGGAGGAGGTTTAGCTGCTAGGAGAAGACTATGTCTTGTAGTTTGGGTTGTATCATATCTCTTTCTATCTCTGAGGAAGTTGTGGGGTTTTTCACCTTTATGGTTTTCCCTAGTGAAACTCTGTGTGTCTATTGTCTCATGTGATTTCTTGGTGTAATTGATATGCATTTTTATACTTGATATGTTGTACATGTTATTCTCTTAGTAAAGATCCTAGAGTATGTTGAATTAATGCTAAAAATTTAACATGGTATTAGAGCTAACCTAAGAAGAAGACACTGTATAGTTGCAGAAACTAGGGTTTCCTATTTATTGGGTTTCTCTCCACAAATTTTGGAAAGGTAGTAAGGTAGATTGACTCTACTCATCAAGGTGAATCTTTCTGTCCAATTAGAAATCAATTCTGGGCACTTTCATTTTTGGCCCTAAAAATTATGGTTTCCACAAAAATAGGAATTTCTGAAATCTGAGGACATAGCTGGAAGTTCCTTAAAAAAATCGAAGTTTATAGCTTTGGATCGAACTTTTTTGGCTAGGTGAAGCTCTGGGAAACTCAAACCCTAATTCAGGGTCCTCCCTAGTGCATCTGGGAGATTGAAAAGCATTTCTGAAGGGTAAATCTTTGCAGTTTTCAATTTATGAGTATACCAGGATGATCCACTCATCAAGGCGCATCTTTCTATCCTCTCAGAAAGTTGAAATTCACATTTTGAATTTTTAGGTTTCTCTGACAAACCCTAATCCAACACCAGATCCAGATTTATGCAAATCAAGTGGTAAGACCTAAATATTTTCTATTTCCATTTGAAGTACTCTTTAAGATGTCTCACCACACCAAGCTTGAGGATAAGCTTGAAGGGGATGATAAATTCCTAGCATGGAAGTATAGGATTGGGTTAATCCTGGAAGAAAATGAATTGGATACTTACATAAGTTCTGAGGTCCCTAGCCCAGAGGAAGAAGAGGCTAAGGCCTTGCATAAGAAAAACTTGGTCAAGGAAAAGAGGATCATTGCTAATTCTATCAAAGACCATCTCATACCACATGTGTCATCTCTAAAGACACCCAAGGATATGTTTGATTCCTTGACCAAGCTATTTGAAGGGAAGAACATAAATTAGAAGATGACTTTGCGGAACCAATTGAAAGGGGTAAAGCTTTAGAATGGAGAGACCATTCAATCCTACTTCTTTAAGGTCTCTCAGATTAAGGAACAACTTGAAGCTGTTGCTGAAGTAGTGGAGAATGGTGAAATTGTTATGACCACTTTGAATGGCCTACCTATGTTATGGGATTCCTTCATTCAAGGAATATGTGCAAGAAGGAAGTTGATCTCCTTCAGTATACTGTGGGAGGAATGCTCACAAGAAGAGGCTAGGATTGTAGCCCAAGAAGAAAATATGGGAAGTGAAGATCAAGCTCTCACAACTCACATGAAAAGAAACAAGTCCAAGAAGGATCACATTCATCACAAGAAACCTTTTCACAATCATCAAAAGGTTAAGAAAGATCTGAGATGCTTCACATGTAATGAGAAGAGACACTTTGATGCAGATTGTCCCGGGAACAAAAAGGGATTCAACAAGAAAAAGAAGAAGGGAAACAAGAAGAGATACCATGCTCATGCTGCTGAGGATGATGAACCTCCCAAGAAGAAGGCTAGAGAAGAAAGTGATGACTCATCTAGTGAAGATGAATATGTTCTAATCTCTGCTCTCACAGGTACTATCTCTCATGGATGTAATGATTGGTTTATTGACAGTGGGGCTTCCAAACACATGATTGGGTTTAAATAATCTTTTGTAAATATATCTGAACATGAGTCACCCCATAAAGTGAAACTTGGGGATCACTATCAATATCCTATCAAGGGAAGTGGTGAAGCCTCCTACAACCTAGACTCTGGGAAGTCTTTGAAGATAAAAGAGGTTCTATATGTACCTGGGCTCAAGAAGAATCTACTCTCCATATTTGCATTGGATGCAAAAGGCATGAGGGTTGCATTTGTAGATGGCCATGTACTCATGTGGACAAAGGGTAAGACCATAGATGATGCAGTAGTGATTGGAGAGCAGGAGGGAGGATTGTACAAATTGAAAGGACAACCTAAACATGCTATGGTACATGAATCCATGGAGCCAAGTGAACTTTGGAACAAAAGGCTTGCACATGTGCACTAGGAAGAGTATGTCTCTTTCATTGATGATTTCTCTAGGAAGACTTGGGTTTATTTCTTGAAGAAAAAAGATGAAGTGTTTGATAAGTTCAAGGAGTTCAAAGCCTTGATGGAAAATCAAACTGATAAAAAGATCAAGACATTCAGATCCGACAATGGTGGAGAATTCACTTCAGGTGATTTCAAGAAGTTATGCCTTGATTCAAGGATTAAGAGGGATTTGACTGCTCCCTACAATCCACAACAGAATGGGGTTGCAGAAAGAAAGAATAGAACAATCATGGAAGCAGCATGGGCAATGCTGCATGACCGGGATTTGCTTATGCATCTATGGGCAGAAGCAGCTAGGACAAATGTATATGTGCAGAACAGAACACCTCACAAGATATTGGACAACAAGACACCAGAAGAGGTATTCTTTGGTAAGAAACCTGAAGTCAGCCATCTCAGAATATTTGGTTGTCCAGTATACACTCATGTCCCAAAGGAAAAGAGAACAAAGCTAGATCCTTCAGGAAAGAAGGTCATCTTTGTGGGGTACAGTGAAAGCTCGAAAGCTTACAGAATATACTTTCCAGGGTTCAAGAAGATTGATATTAGCAGGGATGTAACATTTGATGAAAAATCGGCCTTCATCAAATCAAGGAAGGCACTTGTTGAAGATTATGAAGAACCAAAGGAAACCAGATTTCAAGACACCACCATGAATGAAGCAATTCCAGAAGCAGATCCTGAAGTTGAAGATCCACAAATACCTATAGATCCACCCCGTGAGAAGAACTCTCACAAGAGGAAACCTACATGGGCTAGAGAGCTCATTCAAGATGCATAAATATATGGCATTCCAGAAGAAGAACACAGAGAAAGGAAGAGAACTAGATCACATACCGGTTATGTTGCCCTACTCTATGATATTATGAACAAAGAACCTTCCAGTTATGAAGAAACAGTGAAAATGAAAGAATGGACGGATGCCATGATTGAGGAATACTAGTTGATCATGAAGAATGATGTTTGGGATGTAGTCCCAAGACCTGAAGAGAAGTATATGGTGACTTCCAAGTAGATCTACAAGATCAAGCATGATGCAGATGGCAGCATAGAGAAATACAAAGCAATATTTGTAGCTCGTGGCTTCTCCCAGAATCAAGGGATTGATTATGAAGAGACTTTTCCTCATGTGGCCAGATACACTTCCATTAGATCTGTACTTGCTCTGGTTGCCGTGATGAAATGGAAGATACACCAAATGGATGTCAAGACAGCTTTCTTGAATGGTGTAGTCGAGGAGGAAGTATATGTGGAGCAACCACTTGGTTTAGCCTTGGAGTCATATGTGTGTAGGTTGAAGAAAGCCTTGTATGGCTTGAAGCAAGCTCCTAGAACTTTGTATGGTAGGATAGACAACTTTCTATCCAGTTTGTGCTTTACTAAGAGTAAAGCGGACTCCAACCTTTACTACAAGGTTGAGGAGGGCAATCCTGTGATACTACTCTTGTATGTGGATGACCTGTTTGTTACAGGTGAGGATGGATTGATTTCCTATACCAAGAGGAAGCTTGCTGCCGAGTTCAAGATGAAGGACTTGGGGATGATGCACTATTTTCTAGGCATGGAGGTGTGGCAGAGTGCAGATGGGATCTTCCTTGGACAAGGGAAGTATGCAGTAGAGATCTTGAAGAGATTCGGAATGATGGACTGCAAGACCAAGGACACACCTATGGCATCGAACTTGAATCTTCTGTGTGATGCTTCATCTGATCCGGTTGATGTCACTGTGTATCGTCAGATGATTGGGTCCTTGCTGAACCCGATGAACACGAGACCAGATATTTGCATTGCGGTGAACACATTGAGCCAGTTCCTGACAGATCCCAGAGGTGTTCACCTGGTTGCTATAAAGCATATTCTAAGGTACCTGAATGGTACAATTGATTATGGACTCAAGTATGATGCAAATCAAAAGTTTAGCCTACAGGGTTATGTTGATTTAGATTGGGAAAGCAGTGCTGCAGATAGGAAGAGCACTTCTGGGTGCTGCTTCAGTATGGGATCAGGTGTGATCTTTTGGTTTAGTAGGAAGCAGTTCTCTGTAGCACTGAGTACAACCGAAGTAGAGTATGTTGCAGCTTGTTCGGCTAGTTTTGAGGCAGTATGGCTGAGGAAGCTACTGTTTGAGTTATTTGATATCCCATTGGAGGCTATTGGTATCTTGTGTGACAACCAGAGCTGTGTGAAGCTGTCTGAGAACCCGGTGTTCCACGATAGGTCAAAACACATTGAGATCAAATATCACTATATCAGGGATATGGTGCAGAGAGGAGCAGTGAAGCTCCTGTATGTTGCGACGGATGAGCAGGTTGCAGATGTGTTCATGAAGCCACTAGCCAGAGTGAATTTCGAGTACTTCAGAGAGAGGCTTGGTGTTCTTCAGATTGATGACACTTCGAGGAAGAAGTGATGGACACATTTGCAGGAGCCATTTCGAGCATGGTGAGAGGAGGATCCTTCCATGGATGTGGATGTAAGCGCTGGATGATAAGCATCAAGATGATGCTCCAATTACTGCTCTGTATATACATCATGTTGGATGCTTGTTATGATCAGGTGGATCATGTATATGTATATGCATCATGTTGGATGCTTATTATGATCAGTTGGATCATGTATATGTATATGCATCATGTTGGATGCTTGTTATGATCAATTGGATCATGTATATGTATATGCATCATGTTGGATGCTTTTGCTGATCAATTGGATCATGTATTTGTATATGTATCAGGTGGATACATTATATGATTAGGTAGATCATGGATGATGATATGTATCAGATATGCATTAGGTGGATGCATTGTATGATCAGGATGATCATGGATGACGAGCTTCAGGATGTTTCTCCAGATGATATGCATCAGGATGATGCTATGATGATGATTAGGTTGATCATATGATGATGTACATCAGGATGATGTATGGTGAGTATCAGGTTGATACTTCGTGGCCGTGGACATATTGTGCACGGGTAGCATGTAATAAGCCCTGGAGATCTTGACAGGTTGTGCTAGTCATGTAAAAGGCCTCAGATGATATTTAGAGATCTTGCTTGGAAAGACACTCTTTTAAGGTTTTGCTAGACCACATGTAATAGATCCTGGAGATCTGGACAGGTTGTGCTAGTCACGCAAAAGGCCTCAGATGCTCTTTAGAGATCTTGCTTGGCATGACACTCTTTTATGGTTTTGTGGGGACCACATGTAATAAGTCCTGGAGATCTAGACAGGTTGTGCTAGTCACGTAAAAGGCCTCATATGTTCTTTAGAGATCTTGCTTAGCAAGACACTCTCTTAAGGTTTTGTGGTAGGGGTTGCATGTAATAAGTCCTAAAGATTCGGACAGGTTGTGCTAGACACGTAAAAGGCCTCGGATGCTCTTTAGAGATCTTGCTGGGAAAGACACTCTTTTAAGGTTTTCGACAGTTACATGTAAAAGATCCTGGGAAATCCGATAGGTTGTGCTGTGTGCTCGTAAAATTCTTGGGATGCTCTTTCAAGGTTTTGTTGACGCATGTAATCAATCTTGAGGATTCCACAGTATGGCCAATAATGATGAAGACCTATAGGTGGTGGGCCTACATCTAGTATGAAAAAAGACTGGCTCTGTAGAAGTTCCTATGACGAGTATATCGTAGATTAATTGAGATAGTAGTAGTTGTGACGATGACGATGATTCGATGACAATGATCTAGTGATGATGCTCCAGAGAAGAAGACTTGTGTTAGCAGATCTGTGTCTAGAAATACCTTCCTAGTTAAGAGGGAGTGTTAATGTATATGGAACTTCGGAATGTATTTCACCTATGTATATTGTACTCCCATAGAGATGTTATTATTCCTCTATACGGAAGTTTCGTCATTTGTATTGACAAGTGTCACAAGTGTCGTAACTTGCAGTGATGGGTTATTAGACCACCGAGTGTGGGGTTGGCCCTGATTAGTATAACCATGGGTTATTAGACTGATTTAGACAAGTTGGCCCTGCTAGGTTATTAGGCAGGTCAGGTCATGTATAAATAGAGTGTGGGATGCACTCTATTTGATCATCTCATTATTCACTTCTACACTACTCAGAAAGTGGCGCACAAGTGAGGAGCAGCTTCAGCTGCTAGGAGAAGACTATCTCTTGTACTTGGGTTGTATCATTGTTCTTTATATCTCTGAGGAAGTTGTGGGGTTTTTCACCTTTAATGTTTTCCCTAGTGAAACTCTGTGTGTCTATTTTCTCATGTGATTGCTTGGTGTGATTGATATGCATTGTTATACTTGATATGCTGTACATGTTATTCTCTCAGTAAAGATCCTAGAGTATGTTGAATTAATGCTCAAAAGTTAACAATCATGAAGTCGATAAACAAGATTATGTTGTGTTTAAAGCATTCAAGCATTTATGTCCCTATGTTTTGAAATCTAAAACGAAGGCCATCGTTCCTTACCCCATTGTTAGAAACTTGGTAGTTCCAAAAGAATTGGGGGAAAAAAGGTCTCATTGGATGAATTCCCTAGAGGAGCATGATCTGGATACTAAAAATTCAAAGGTATTAAGGGGGCAAGGTTTTTGCAATTTGGATTCTAAATCAACACACTTTACTACTAGTCATTCTAATTTTCAGATTGATGATTTTTTGTTACAAAAAGAAATATGCTATATCCTTGTTCCTCAAGACTCTTGGTACACTAATATTAGAATTTATTTTGAAACTAGGAGTGTCCCTGATCACTTAGAGCCTAAGAAAAAGGGAGATGTTAGACTCAAATAAGCATTGTATCAACTCATAAATAACATCATGTTTAGAAAAAAATTCAATGGTGTTTTTATCGGTTTCCTAGAAAAAGATGAAGCCAATTTAGTCTTAAACCAATTACATCTTGGTCTTGCTAGTGGTCACTTTGGTGGTGACACCACTGCACATAAGGTCCCAAAGGATGAGTATTTTTGTCATACTCTATTTAGAAAGGCCCACACCTATGTACAAAAGTGTCAAGATTGCCAAATGGCTTTTGGCAGAGTTAAAAAACTTTCTTTTCCCTTGTAGCTAGTTACCATTGACAAGCCATTTCAACAGTAGAGTCTAGACATAGTAGGGCCAATTCACCCTCCATCATCCTTGCAGCATAAGTATATCATCACAACTATAGATTAATTTAATTGGTGGGTAGAAGCCACCCCTCTTTGTTTGGTGAATACAAATCAAATGATCAATTTTTTAGAAACTTCTATTATTACCAGATTCAATGTTCATGAGTCATTGGTCTTCGATAATGAATCCTACTTCTCCTATGTAGAATTCACATAATTTTCATTAGAAAGGGGTATTACGATCAAATATTTAGCTAGCTCTTACCCACATGGAAATGGATTTGCTGAATCTACTAATAAGAATTTGTTAAATTTTTTGAAAAGGACCATATCCACCCATCACAAAAATTGGCACACTTGCCTATACAATGCACTTTGGGATGATAGGGTTACTCCAAAAAAAAAATTGATAATTCCCCATTATTTTTGGTATATGTGTCATGTATCCTCTTACCAATTTTTTTTTTGCACGGGCCCACGGCCTTTCAATACTGTAGTTACACCACTAGGTGATACATATACTTACTAAAATATATATCAGAAGGATAACAAAAGTTACGTAAACTTGTCACACCTTGCTCGTCGTGGTTCTTTACCGAAGTGCTATAGTCCTTTAGACTATACACACCCTTACGTCTTTAGTGTCATGACATAGAGGTGCTAGAACAATGTGTGTGACGTAGAGGTACTTCATGCCGACATGATGACATAAATACCTAACTGTACTAAGGGGGTATCCCTCTATAACAATGCCTAACAGTACACATACATCACCGAGTCTAAGGACTAGTACATAAGAAACACATTAAAACAATGACGCTCCAGACCTGGAATCCTTTCCAGCTCACTCAGCCTATACTACAAACTATAAGGATTTAATGCTAAGCTTAGGTGTACCGTCCGGAATTATTATCATCATTAATGCTTGAATGGACTTAGCCAGAACTCTCCTCTTGGAGTACATGCACATTGATTACATAAACCTTTAACTACTTACACATTAAATTATATTAATGATCTACATTAATATAATACGCATATAGAATAATGTGTTATAGTGCAAAACTTGTTAATAACACAATTAACAACTATATAATAATACTACTATGGCTATTAATACTTATATATATATTTACATATATATATATATTAATACTTGGCATAACATAACACTCAAGGCATAATTAATATTATAACCAAGGATAATTTTAAGGACCCATACTTATTTAAAAGTGTATAAACCTTGGCGAAACTTACCAATTCTTAAATGGAAACTATAAAATATTTGACGATATTGTTATAAAATTATTTCAATTTATAAGGATTTGATATAGTTTATATAATAATTTGGTGATTTTTAGAGTGAAAAAAGTTTACCCCATCAAAATTGGGCAAAATGGGGCTTCAAAAATGCAAATTGGTGAATATGTTTTTGGAAACAAACATGGAAAAATAGCCCATGGGCTAAATTTTTCCCCTAAAATTATCCTTGATTATAACATATTAATTTTAACACCTTACACTACCAATCAAATCGAATTAACCAAACCAACCCTATGCATATTAAAGTTAGGGTCACAACATAACTTATGCATACAAGGTTACCCATATATATATAGTCTATACATATATATTACACACATTAAAGAGCTCCTCTACAATGTTTAAGCGCCACTCCAACTATACATATAGTATGGACATTACACATAATGAATAATTAAACGCATTAGCCTTACAACTAAATGCACACCCTTAACATATAACAATGTAAGTGAATTATTGAACATAAGAAGCATTAGCCTTCAGGGTCAATGCTTGTACTTAACATATATATAAACGTTTGTAATTGACGGTTCGGGCTCAATGCTTGTACTTAACATATATATAAACGTTTGTAATTGACGGTTCGGGCTCAATGCTTGTACTTAACGTGCCAAATCTGGAAGATCTAAGGTAGGCATGAATGGTAATTGACGGTTCAGCTATGGATACTCGTAATATTGATAGGGCATTAGGGTACCAGTAGGACCGAGGACAGATTGATCATAGGGTGATCCTCCCATGGGTTGTAGATTAGAGGGCGGTAGTGCTCCAGATAGTGGTCCTCCATATGATGGAGTTGGTGGTGGGGAATAGGGGTGATGTGACGATGGTTTTGGTTGAAGTAGATGTACAGCAACTGATGGTCTAGTCGGGGGATTGTATACCAGATCCGTTTTCCCCTGTATTGGATTGGTGTTGCCAGGAAAGGTACTCTAGGATGCGTATGTCCTGGAGAAACAAGGTGGTAGATTTGAGTAGTTGGTACAATAGGATTTCCTTGGTTCATTTGAATTAATGGGGGTTTATTCCAGGTATATTAATGGCCCCAAATGGGTTGGACCAAAGGTTCCCCCCCAGTTGCATCGTAACCACTAAGAATTTGGTGCCCTCTAGAGGAATTGTAACCACTAACTGAAAGTTGGCCTCTATCCACGTTGTAGACACTAACTGAAGGTTCCCCCCTAGCCATGTTATAACCACTAACTGAATGTTGAGTCATGTTACAACCACTAATTGAAGGTTTGCCCCTAGTAACCAATGGTGTCCTAACTGAAATAGGTTGTCGAGTGGATGATGATTTCCCACCGAGTGTGACAACAACATTAGCTGTGGGTTTCTCTCCAGTCATTTGGGTCTAAAGGGGTATTGAAATAGGAAGTTGAGTTTGGGGCAATGAACCAAAAAAGATGGTTGGCTTGGCTCAATAGACATCACACTAGAAGATGGTATTCCCGTTGAAGGTAAAGTATGAATCGGAGTAACCAATTGTGGATTAACCGAAATAGGTTGTCGAGTGCATGATCATTTCCCCCCAGGTGTGACGACGACATTAGATGAGGGTTTCCCTCTAGTCATTTGGGTCTGAAGGGGTATTGAACCAGGAAGTTGAGTTTGAGGCATTGAAGATGGAAAAGATGGTTGTATTGGCTCAATAGACATCACACTAGACAATGGTATTCATGTCGAAGGTAAATTATGAATTGGGGTTTGATGTTCTAGATGCCCTACTCCTAGAGTGGAACTAGAAGGAAAATACCTCTACCTCACATTTTGTCTGATTTGTCTCATTTTTTATATGGTATCATGAAGTGGACCGTGAGATTATCTGACAGGATGCAAGGATAGTGTACCAAACTCAGGATTAGGATGTCCCAAGGAAATGCCCCAAAATGGAGCTACAAGACCAAGGATAGGAATATTTGGTTCTTCTGGAGGTCGTGTGGGAATCCAATCTATAGCTCCAGAATATCCTTCCAATGATCTATGGAAAGATGTATCATGTGATGAAAGTCGATTGTCTACAGTAGGTTCTATAATGAACTGTGGAAGGATGGGTAGGTTTTCATGAAGTGAAACACACCCTTGAGTTTCTACAACCACTTCCTCAACATGTGAACCAGATGTAACCAGTTGGTCCATTGTTACCTCTTCTCTTCCCTCAATGGTTGGGGGAAAATCAGGTGGAAAACCTTGCAATATGTGAGATTTCCTCACAAATTGTTCAGTCGTGGTGGCTATGTAAAGCTTCTCTCAATAAGAATGACTCAATGGAAAAGACACAACAAGTCCTACTCAAGCTAAAAGAAAACATAAGTGACAGGTGGGGTTTGATAGATCAAATTCCTCACAAGATTTTCAAGTCACTGCAACTCGCTATATATTGGAGGGTCCAACAATATATGAGACAGGGAGGATTGAGACCGTACCCTTGACTATATACCCGATTACCTAGACAGTGAGTACGCAGTATCTCCTCGAGTGCTGTTCTCGATGTATTGCGATGACAAGACGGCCAAATGGATAAATCAGATGGTTTCAGGATCCTAGAGGGTCTCCCAAAATACGCAAGGTACGTAGGATCGCAAGTCCATGCTAGCGTTTTCTAATGCACAATTGTACGAAAGGGGCCTTCCTATATACCTTGAGTACATTAAAGAACCTTTCAATATACTGATAGTACGTGGAAGAACCACGCAGTCCCCAGAATGTAGTGTAGGGAAATAATGACAGCTGCTAGGTTTATAGATGTCGGAACACGTCTTCTAACCTATCACTCAAAATTACTAAAATTTTTAGGCCTAGGCTAACTATGAATCTTATCTTGAACGATTAAATGAACTTATGGTGTATGGACTGACCTCAAATCATGCATGAGAATGAAGCTTTTTCTTTTTCTCTTCGATGAGCACTATGTAAGGGAAAGGAAGAGATATTTTTCACACACACTACAACAATGGAATACAAAACACACTCAATAATGCTAAAAATGCACCTCTACTTCACTCCCAATATGCAAATATGCTCTATTTTTATTTTTTTCTTGGTTCTTTTTTTTTCTTCTTATTTTGTTTTTATGATAAAAAACAAGTCCAATCAATAAATGCAATTGAATCAAAACCAAGAAAAATGATAAATTGAAAACTACTTGTTGCTTGTACTCGTTGTTTTAATAACAACTATAAAAAAAAATTAAAAAATAGAGTAAAATAAGGTAGCGAAACTTAGATCAATTTATGTACCTTTCTAATCAGAATCTCTGGAAACAAATTATAGATATAAATTCCTCTAAACAAAATACATGATTTGAAAAAACAAATTAGTCAAAACCAATTTCAGGATGCAAATATATCTTCGTTTCAAATTTGCACTTTTTCAGGAATTTTCCGCGCGGATGGAAATACTGCATAGAGGATATATTTTTACAGGATGATCATATTTTGACCAGACTAACGCCATTGGATAGGAAATGTATTGGGGTTTGATTTGACATATTATATGTCATATTTCCGGTTAATAGATTCAATGTTATAGCCGTTACAAAACCTCCCTCAAAATCCCATAAAAATGAGGGCAATCCTAGATCTAAAATTAGATTTAGATCCGAATCATATCTGAGAGATCTAGTAGATACCACTACTTAGATGTTTAGAGAGAATTCATACAAAGGGAGATCAAGACCTAATCTCAAGCAAAGACCAAAAATAAACCAAGAAAATCATATAACAAAGAATCGTCCCTAGTATGGTCGTCAATTCTGTTATGGAGAAATCTTCCCTACGGATAGGTAAGACCTCCCTTGAGTGTGCCCAACACCCAAGACATACAGTAGGATAATATACCAATAGTTTCTTCTAACTATATCATGCATTCAATACAAGAAAGGTATGGTGATAGCGTACCTTAAACCTTATGGTCGTCCTTCATAGATCCGAGCTGGTATAGTCCCTAGATATCTTATGTTCGAGCCTCTAAACACCTGCTATCCTGCACACAAAGGAACAAAGCAAACACCTTTCTCAAACATACCAACTATGAATGACATAAAATAGATCCAATTCAATCACAACTAGATCTATAATGTGCAATTAAGAAAAACACCATGAATGGGGAAAACCATCAACATGTATATATATAGCATCGGAATCAATACATCACAATGTTTACCTTGACTCAATGATGAGGGAATTTTCTTGGCTCCTTGATCCAAGATCCTCATAACCTATATCACCAAAGTTTGGGCTTTCACAATGATGATGGATGAAAGAAGGAAGAGGGTCTCACTAAAATTGGGTAACATTTGTTTGATATCTTCTCTTTCCTCCTTTTTTTCCCTTGGAATACCTTCATTATATAGGTGGATGGTGAAGGTAGAGGCAGTGAATGTGGACACCTAGATTTTAGCAATGTTAGCTCATAACATGTAGGATCCAACTCATGGAGCTAATCTCCTCACAACTCACCAATCGTTCTAGAAAGTGTATTTTTCCAATGGAGAAAATAATGAAATTTCTCAATAACTTAATAAATTATTATTATTATTGAAAAACAATAAGTTATGAGAAAAGAAAAGTGTTTCAACAACTTAAAGGTTGTAAAGGTTCCTAGTGATCCCAAGGGGTTGGTAAATAACGGTGTAACATGAAACTTCCTTAGCTGTCCACTATGACCTTTACAGGCTCTTCACAGGATCATGCACTATTGTCTTGATGGATGGTGCAAGGTCTAGGTACAACCATATCATTGTGGGACCTCAATTATGCAACTGTAATTCCATTAATTGTTTTATATTATTTGTGCTTTAGGATTTCTTGGTATTAGAAATGAGTGAATACAACAACAAATTGAATATAAAAGCCACAATCTATAGAAATGACAGTAGAGCGAGATGAAAAACCTATACCAATGTTATAGTTCAAGTACAATTTTAGTTATATTAATGCATTCAATTTCCTGAAATTCTTGAATTATTTCTGAATTTAGTGTTGGCAAATGATTGAATATTTGCAAACAATGGAATATATAGATACCTTTCATGTCTTGATGAAGGCTAGGAAAACCAATCTTCTATGCAGTTATCAATGTTGGAATGAATACTAACCTATTATTCTCCATAGATAACCATAAAATAACGTTGTGGTTGTGGATTCCTTTTATACAAAGCCTCTTCAACATACTACATATGTACTTCTAATTGTGAATCAAAATGTAGGCATATACTACATGGCTTCTTATGCATATGCTAGTGGGCAAGGAATTTTGTTTAGAATACAAGGGAATCTCTACCACATCATATCTATCCATGCCTAATCTTTGCGTTCGAAATTAATCCTATTCATCTCCATGGTTATTAATTTTACATCATGGGTGCAAGGTTTGGGAATTATATTTCACAAACAGATCCTCTGAAGTTCAACCTGGTCGAGCCTCCTATGTGCAATACATTGAACGTTCTATTCAATGGGTGGGCTTCCATAATATTTGTAGTTGACAATCCTGGTAAGAATTTGTTTCTATGTTGTTCCTTATTATGAATTTTCCAATACTTTCTCCATATGAGTAATCATGGTGATTATTTATTGCATGAGCCTAGATGATGCACTGCCATTTGGATGTGCACATAACTTGTCTTTATTAAGTTTTACCAAGTATTTTTAATTGTGATTTCTTTTGTGTTTCTTTCCTACGATCAGCATTCTATATCAAAGAATTTGCATACATGAAGGGTGCAATACATCCAAATCTCTATATCAAAGAATTTGCATACATGAAAAATGCAATACGTAGAGATTTTTCTCCAAAAATTCAAGGATTTTTGTAGGAATGATTCCTTGGACTCCCCACCATTGATACTCAAGATCATTATGATTTGATTTTCCATGCATAAGAAGACATTATTTGAATAAATATTAATGGTCCATATTTCCAAGACCGCCATCCATGGAAATGAAATGCTCTGCACATTACTTCCGCTTCAAACAATCAGTTGAATAATATTTGTATTTGTCCAAATCATTTCATTAAATCAAATTCAATGTCAAATGGTTACGAAGGATATTGATACGAGCCAACATATTTGTTAATCATGGCGAAATCTACAAGTAGTTACAACCTTATGTGTGTGAGGTTGCAGACTTTGTTACCATAAACGAGAAATGGGAAACATAACGAGAAATGAGAATGGTATGAGAAATGGAGTTTCCGGGTTTCACATATAAAAAACGAGGAGAGAGAAAAACACAAAAATTGAAAGTGAAGAGTTGGCAGTCTCACAACTACTCTTTTCTTAATGTCTTGATGGAGGATTTTGGTGCCAAGAGAATGGAAAGCCTGATAGTGATTACTTGAAATGGATATGGAAGCATTCTCACTGTGATCTCCTAAGGTAATAATGAATTATTCTATGGCATGTTAATTTCATTGTATGAAAAATTCACAACCATAGATGATGTGCCTTGCTTAGTGGAGCTTCTGTTTGGCCTCAGTGTAAAATATGGATCTCAATAATATTGGAGATGATTATTGAAATGTTTGATTCACTGGTTAAGTATGTAGGTTATCAATGCCCCCTTCACGAGATTGGATCAAGCACTATTTTTTTTCAATTTGATTGTTGTGACATCATAACACCACTTTGCTTTCACTAACATGATTAACTTGATCTAAAATTTAATTAAACCAAATTACACTGATTATAACAATGTTTCCTTGTGATCTTGAATTTCAATGAAGTTTTCCAATTCAATAAAAGTTACCTACTCAAGACCAAATTGAAATCATTTAGGTGTTTTTGTTATTAAATATCCTTTATTCTTAAAATTCAAGTTATTGGTGGTAGAGATCCTAATCCATCTTGATAATGTGAGTATTACATTTGATTTTGAGCTTTGTATGCCAATGTGATAAATTTGTGTTAGGTTTGAGTGTTGAGATTTGCGCATAAAAATTATAAATAAAATGAATATTGTAACAATCTAGGGATTTTAGGACTAAATGGACTCTATTGGAATTTCAGGTTGTTTAGCAGCTCACCATTGGCATCAATTCCAGTTTTTCATGGCATTGGTAAGAAAAATTTCCATTTTGTAACACCTACTGTGTTAGAACTCAGAGATTCTTTTGGGAATTATGGTGTGAATTTTTTTTTTTTCATTTATTGAAACAAAGCGCACTTTTCCATTTAAATCAACTAACCCCACTAAATCAACTGACCTATTTATTTTTCCAAGGGAATTAAACCTTGGTCAGTGGCATCACATGTCACAATATTTATTGTGTAACTCCGACCCATTTAAGTGTGAGAAGGTAGGGGGTGTTTTGTTAGTTTTTTCAGAATTTACTTCAATCTCATTTAGGATCTTAACTGAGAGAACAACATGTACATCATATCTACAGCATATCAATCATGGACACAATAATGCAAGAACACAAGAGACACAGAGTTTTCTTGGGGGAAACCATAAAGGTGAAAAACCCCAATAACGTCCTCAGAGATAGATAGAGCAATGATACAACCCAAGAATAACGGATAGACATCTCCTAGCAGCAGCTTCTCCTCCTCCACAAGTGCGCCACTCTCCAAAGAGTGTGTGTGAGAATAGAATGATGAAATAGAGTGCCTCCCGCACTCTATTTATACTTGACTTGACTTGCCTAATAACCTTTACTAGTTCGGCCTCAACTTAACCACATAACACAAAGCTGACTGGGCCGACACCTAATAGGGTGGTCTAATAACCCTTTGACCCACATGGATGACCCCCAATAGGGTGGTCTAATAACCCTTCGACCCACATGACTTATATAGGGCCGACCCCAACAAGGTGGTCTAATAACCCATCAAGTATAAGTTATGACACTTACAATATAAATGACGACACTTCTGTATAGAGGAATAATAACATCTCTATAGGAATACAAACACTTATGTATAGAGGAATAATACCATCTCTATAGGAGTACAATATACATATATGAAATACATTCTGAAGTTACATATACATCAACACTCCCTCTTAACTAGGAAGGTATTTCTCGACACATGTCTTCTAGCACAAGTCTTCTTCTCTGGATCATCGTCACTGGATAATCGTCATCAAGTCATCGTCATCGTCACTGCTGCTGCTATCTCAATCAATCTCTGAATCTACTCATCATAGGAAGTTCTACAGAGCCAGTCCTTTTTCATACTGGATGTAAGCCCACCACCTGTAGATCTTCATCATCACTGGCCATACTGTGGAATCCTCGGGACTTATTACGTGCATCACAAAACCTTGAAAGAGCATCCCAGGACTGATTACGAGTACACAGCTCAACCTATCGGATCTCCCAGGACCTTTTACATGCTACTGCACAACTTGTCCACAGCCACAGAGTATGACGAAGCATAACCTAGATGCACACACACAGCACTTACACTCACCGGCATGGGAGGACCAACCTACCACCATCCGTGAAAGGATCACATCACTTACATCAACGACCATGGGAGGACCAACTTACCACCATGTCAGAATGGAACAACACTTATATTGTAGCCATGGAAGAACACATCTACAACCATGCTCAAATGGCCCCAACACTTATATTGCAACCATGGGAGAACACATCTACAACCATGCTCAAATGGCCCTCGCAATTACATCACGACCATGGGAGAACATATCTTCCACCATGTCAAAAAAGCCCTGCAATTACATCGCGACCATGGGAGAACACATCTACAACCATGTCCGAAAAGCTCATGTGCATCTGTGTCTTCGGAACTCATCATACATAATCCAACTGATTATGTAATGTATCCACCTGATACATATGATCATCCTAATCATCATCATAGCATCATCCTGTTGCATATCATCTAGAGTATCATTCTGATACTCATCACTGCATCGTCCTGATGCATATCTGGAGCAACATCCTGAAGCTCATCATCCATGATCATCTTGATCAAACAATGCATCCACCGGATGCATACATAGTATATGCTTGATACATATCATCATACATGATCTACCTGATCGTACAATGTATCCACTTGATACATCTATAGATACAAACCCATGATCCAACTAATCATATCCAGCATCCAACATGATGTGTACATACATATATATAAATGATCCAACTGATCATGTCCAGCATCCAACATGATGCGTACATACATATACATATAAATGATCCAACTGATCATCTCCAACATCCACCTGATGCATATACAGAGTAGTAACTAGAGCATCGTCCCGATGCTCATCATCCAACACTTACATCCACAGCCATGGGAAGGATCCTCCTCTCACTATGCTTGGAATGGCTCCTGAAAATGTGTCCATCACTTCTTCCTCGAAGTGTCATCAATCTGAAGAACGCCAAGCCTCTCTCTGAAGTACTTGAACTTCACTATGGCTAGTGGCTTCGTCAACACATTTGCAACCTGCTCATTTGTCGCAACATACAGGAGCTTCACTGCTCCTCTCTGCACCATATCCCCGATATAGTGATATTTGATCTCAATGTGTTTCGACCTGTTGTGGAACACCAGATTCTTAGACAGCTTCACACAACTCTGGTTGTCACAAAAGATACCAGTAGCCTCCAGCGGGAGATCAAATAACTCAAACAGTAGCTTCTGAAGCCATACTGCCTCACAACTAGCTGAACAAGCTACAACATACTCTGCTTCAGCTGTACTTAGTGCTATGCAGGACTACTTTTTACTAAACCAAGAGATCACACCTGATCCCATACTGAAGCAGCACCCAGAAGTGCTCTTCCTATCTATAGCACTACCTGTCCAATCTGAATCAACATAACCTTGTAGGTTAAACTTTTGATTCACATCATACTTGAGCCCATAATCAATTGTACCCTTCAGGTACCTCAGAATATGCTTTACAACAACCAGGTGAACACTCCTCGGATCCGTTAGGAACTGGCTCAATGTGTTCACCGCAAAGCAAATATCTGGTCTTGTGTTCATCAGGTACATCAAGGACCAAATCATCTGATAATACATGGTGACATCAACTGGCTCAAATGAAGCATCACACATAAGCTTCAGGTTCGATGCCATATGTGTGGCCATGGCCTTGCAGTCCATCATCCCGAACCTCTTCAGGATCTCTACTGCTTACTTCCCTTGTTCAAGGAAGATTCCATTTTCACTTTGCCACACCTCCATGCCTAGAAAGTAGTGCATCATCTCCAAGTTCTTCATCTCGAACTCGGCAGAAAGCTTCCGCTGCGTGTAGGCAATCAATCTATCCTCACCTGTAACAAACAGGTCATCCACATACAAAAGTAGTATCACTGGATTGCCTTCCTCAACCTTGTAGTAACGGTTGGAATCCGCTTTACTCTTGGTACCGCATCCCAAATATCATTCTTCATGATCGAATGGTACTCCTCGATGATGGAATTCTTCCCGAATCCTGGGAACTTCAACATCTTCAATAACTTCAATAGATAACTTTGTTGCCGAACAAATGTTGTAGTCCTTCTTTTGTAGGTGATGGTATCTGATCTTTCCTACAAAACAAGTTAAATTGCATGATTAGAAACATCTCATAGTTTTCAGAACAAATTCTTACACATAAAGAAATATGTCATACAGTCATGCAATTATTTTAGCCAATGCTTCAATACAACATTTATCTATATCTCGTAACTTTCTAGATGCCTTCCAATCTCTACCAGAAGATTGTTAAGAGTGTGCACAACTCCCAATATGTCAGCAAAGAGGTTTCATTCTAGATAAGTAGCATTGGAATGTTGTACAGTGCCATAGGCCACTTACCCATCATATGCAAATTAATAGTATACTGTTCATTAATGCAGTTATTCTAATATGCATAATACACACCCTAAGTCTAGGAACATAATCATATACATCATTGAACAATATTATTTAAACAAACAAATATGCAAGAAATGACAATCAAAATACTTATCTTTGTTTGGTTGTAGGGTTGACTCCCTCTCAGTCTTTGCTTCCTTTCTGTAACTCCATTCTGATGTGGATTGTGAGAAGTGGTCAACTCCCTCTGAATATCTGCATCCTTGTAGAAACTACTGAAGTGTGCTACCTCTTGATTTTTGCTTCCTGGATTACCTATCCTTGAACTTATATCCATCGTTGATCACTATGCATGCTTATTAGTATCATCATTTGTGTTATCCTCGAGGTCTCATACATAATCACACATTCATTAGTATATTCTCAATACTATCAAAACACAATAATCTTAAGCATGTATAGTCATGATAATTTCAAACAGAAATAATAAGCATTAGTATTCAAGGACTCTTATGGTTTAGTCATATCATAAATTAAGATAAGAAACATAATATGCCTAAACCTGTGATTACTCAAACCTATACTTTCATGACTCTTCTGGTTAGTCATATCATCAATTAAAGCAAGAAACATAATATGCATAAACCCATGATTACTTAAACCTATACTTTCATGACTCTTCTGGTTAGTCATATCATCAATTAAGGTAAGAAACATAATATGCATAAACACATGATTACTCAAACCTATACTTTCATGATGCTTATGGTTATTCATATCATCAATTAAGGTAATAAACATAATATGCATACACCCATGATTATTCAAACCTATGAATAATCACTATCAATCATGCCATGTATACTTATATAAGAGATCGTATCACAAGGTAGGATTCTAACTTGATATAGGAAAAACATACCTGGATTAGTATGTTAGCTAGTTATGTCTAACATACCCACATGATGTCTTCTTGTTCTCTTCAATGATTTGTACTAGTAACCTGCATATCTCATAAGTTAATCATTATAGAGCCAAGTTATACATACCTCGTAAATAGATCTTCTATGTGATCCATGGCAATAGATGAACCTTTGTCTTCATGTCACCATGGTCATATGTTCTTGAGCTAGAACATGATTTGTCTTTCTGATTGAGTCATACCTGTTGAGATTGCTTGTAATCTTCTTATGTAAGGCCTCAGCCTCATCTCCCTCTAAAACACGAACTTCTTCACTTATGCAAGTGACCAATCCATTCTCTTCTAGGATTAACCCAATTCACTTGATTTGTAGGAATTGGATCTGGAGCTCGATTAGGGTTTGTCACAATAACCCTAAAAATTCCAACTTTGAATTTCAAACTTCTGAAAGGATAGAAAGATGCGCCTTGATGAGTTGATCAAGCTAGTATATTCAGAATTTGAAAACTACAAAGTTTCACCCCTTAATTTTGCCTTTGAAACTTCTGGATTCACTAGACATGACCCTGAACTAGGATTTGATAAAGCCCACCCTTTTGCCCAATAAAAAGGTTCGATCCAAAGCTCGAACCTTCTATTTTTCTGAGGAGCTTCCAGCCATGGTCACAGATTTCAAAAATTCCCATTTTTGTTGGAAAATTCCCTGATTTTCCACTTTTCTAGTCAATGTCCCGAACTAGGGTCTGATCAAGCTCAACCTTCTTCCCAACCAAAAATTCTGATCTTGGTCTCTAAATTTTGATTTTGATGAGTATAATTCATCCATGGTCTCCGATTACAAAAATTCCATTTTTCTCTGAAACCCTAAATTCCCGAAGCCATGAATGAAGGTGCTCAAAATAATTCTGTTTTGACAGAAATATGTACCTGATTGTTTCGGGTGTAACTCTGAACTTTCCGATCCACAGGGTCTGAAACTTCTACCTATGGTAGCCCAACCTGTCATATTTCCCACCCCATAGGTCTGACCTCGATTGTATTCTTTAAGAGAGAGTTATGCCAAGTGTCCCAATGTGACCTATTTATGGGATAAAACCGGAGAGCAAACTTGTACGGCGTGCCACGTGTCACTGGTTCAGTTTAGGCCTCTAAAAAAGTTACCTCAGAAAGTACAGTCTGTGCACTACCTGTCACTTTTCACTAAATTTCATTTGGAGCTTCCTAGCCCAAGTTATGACCTTTTATCCTAGGTCACTTGTTTATGGCTCAGATTTGGAAGAGGCGGAAACCCTAGATTGTACAAGTCATAAAACACAAAGTACAATGAATTAGAAGTTGTCCTTTGGAAACAAGGTACATGGGGATCTGATATTCAACCTGTAAATGTTTCAAATTCGAAAACGTCGCCAAAATGGATTTATAGACAAAGTGCTACGATGCTTGGTTTTTGCTATATCAAGCCCTAGCATCGTAAGTGTAACAAGTGTCATACATGCCATACCATGCCTTCTTTCAGGCTAGCTCTGATACCATGTTAGATTTTCAAAATTTACTTCAATTTGATCTAGGATCTTAACTGAGAGAACAACATGTAGAGCATATCTATAGCATATCAATCATGGACACAATAATGCAAGCACACAAGAGACACGGAGTTTGCTTGGGGAAAACCATAAAGGTGAAAAACCCCAATAACTTCCTCAGAGATAGATAGAGCAATGATACAACCCAAGCATAAGAGATAGACATCTCCTAGCAGCATATTCTCCTCCTACACAAGTGCGCCACTCTCAAAGAGTGTGTGTGAGAATAGAATGATGAAATAGAGTTCCTCTCGCACTCTATTTATACTTGACTTGACTTGCCTAATAACCTTTACTGGGTCGGCCTCAACTTAACCACATAACACAAAGATGACTGAGACGACACCCAATAGGGTGGTCTAATAACCCTTTGACCCACATGGCCGACTCCCAATAGGGTGGTCTAATAACCCTTCGACCCACATGACTTATACAAGGCCGACCCCAACAAAGTGGTCTAATAACCCATCAAGTATAAGTTACTACACTTACAATATAAATGACGACACTTCCATATAGAGGAATAATAACATCTCTATAGGAATACAAACACTTTTGTGTAGAGGAATAATACCATCTATATAGGAGTACAATATACATATATGAAATACATTCCGAAGTTATATATACATCAACATGTTTCTCTTACTTCCAGCAACACACACAGATCTCCAAACGCAGAAATTTCACCTACACGACTGTTGCAGTTGTGTTGCAGCTGACTATTTAGCTAATAGTAATCTACATGACAGTTGCAACTAGTAATTTTAACTTCATTTTGATGACCCTTGCGTTCATAAAATTTAAACTGATATTATGTTTCAGTAATCAAACACATTTAATACATTTAAACTTAAAAACATACTCTGATCTCCCAAGTTTCTACAACAAACTAACTTCAAAATAAATATGGGTATTCAAACTCATATAACAGAGTATAACAAAAATACACAGTAAAATTATGAGTTTAACTTCAAACTGATAATCGCATTCCGCTCTATGTATCTATCACAATTACAATGATAAGTATTTATAAGGCTTCATCCTTAATGATCATTAAATGCTAAATGACTCTTCGTTACAAAATCATATCTGCAGAAATAAATGCTCTGTTCTATTGCATTCTTGAGAAGTTAAATAGCTTGATGTATATGTCTCTTCAAAATTCAATGACCCTTCAACCTTTAATGCTTAAGTCGGTTTGGAGGTGGAGGACACTTCAAGGAATTGAATAGTAAAAAAAAAATCTGATTCGGTTTGTCTTCATTAATTTCTGGATTTTCAAATAAAATATAGACAGTGTTTCCCTTTTGAGATTTCAGTGGCGATCTATGTAGAGGTGGAGTAATTAACCTCTTCCAACATTCCCCCCCTTAATTGCTACACCCAAAAACAAAAATTTGTATCACAATATTGTTGTTACAGCTTGCAAACCCCAATGTTTTTCCTATGAAACTCAAACAACTCTTTTCCCAAAGGTTTTGTAAATAGGTCTGCAAATTGATTTTCTAATGTGCAAAATTCCATACTGATTTCATTCTTGTTTACCAATTCTCAAATGAAATGATACCTTGTAACAATATGCTTACTTCTTTTATGAAAGAAGTGATTTCGTGACACTGCAATGGCTGATTTATTGTGACAGAAAATCTAAGTTGGTTCATCTTGTTCATGCTGCAACTCAGAAAGAGTTCTTCTCATCCATACAGTTTGACATGCAGTTGTTGTTGCTACAACATACTCTACCTCAGCAGAGGATATGTCACTATGGGATTCTTCTTTGAATCTCATGCTACTGATCCCGATCCAAAACTAAATACATATCCAGATGTGCTCTTTCTATCATCTGTAGAACATGCAAAATCACTGTCAGTATATCCAATCAACTTAAAATTTGAGTTTGATGTATACTGGATATCAAAATTTGTTGTTCCAACAATATATCTTAGGATCCTCTTTCCAACTTTCCAGTGGGTATTCTTTGGAGACTCCATAAATCTTGAAATCATACTTACTGCAAACACTATATCAGGTCTTGTTGCAGTCAAGTACATGAGACTTCCTAACAGTCTCTTATACAATGTTGGATAAACTCTTGACCCACCATCCTCCTTACTAAGTTGTGTACTAGTTGCAATTGGAGTTACAGCTGGCTTACAATTCACCATTTTAAATCTTTTTAGTACATCATTTGCATACTTAGTTTGATTGATAAAAATACCCTCGTCAGATTGAGTTACTTCAATACCAAGAAAACATTTCATCATTCCTAAATCAATCATCTCAAATTCTATTTTCATGGCTTTCTTAAACTCATCTACTGAAAGATCTCCAGTGAAGATCAAATCATCAACATATAAGCAAACAATCAGAATTTTACCTTCTTGGTTTACCTTTGTATACAAGGTTGGATCACTTGGACTTCTGTTGAATCCTTCACTATTCAAATACTCATCAATCCTGTTGTACCATACTCTGGGTGCCTGCTTCAATCGATACAATGCTTTCTTTAATTTGTAGACTTTTTCATCCTGTCCATCAATTTCATATCCAGGACGTTGTCTCACATAAACCTCTTCTTCTAAAGATCCATTCAAAAACGCAGACATTACATCCATTTGATATACATTCTGTTTTTTGTCATCTGTACTCTGGTTATCAACTGTTTACTTGGATATTTGTCGTAAATAGTACATACCTTGTTCTTAAAGAACACTCTATGCTTCTTCTATAACAGTTGTCCAATGCTTAATAAGTTACACATTAAACCAGGGACATAATAAACATCATGAATTGTTCTTCTTTCACCATTCTTGGCATATACAACAATCACACCTTTACCATTAACTTTTACCTTACTGTCATTACCCAACTTCACTTCAAACTGAATGCTTGTATCTAGATTTAAAAATATTTCTTTATTTCCAGTCATATGGTTGTTCCATGTGCTGTCCAAGAACCATATATCCTTTGAACGTTCCTAGGTGACAATACAAGTTAAAAACATAGGATTCTCCTCATGTTCAGTCTCCTCTATAATGTGTGTAGACAACTTACTAGTATGTGCTTGCTTCTTCCAAAACTTGTTAGAAAAATGACCAAATTTATTGCAATAGAAACATTGAACTTTAGATCTATCATACCTTTGATTTCTTGGCTGCCATGTTCTGCTGCTACTCCCCCTTACACTAGGAGTATTCTGCTGTAACTTCTCTTCAAATTCTAAATCATTTCTGCTGTCACTATGATCAACAGTTCGACCTCCTCTTCCTTTGCTACTAGAACTTCCTTTGCCTCTACCTCTAGTAACATGTAACTGATATTTAAAAGTATTTTCTAATGGAGTATCAACATACCTGTTCATTATTGATTCATGATCAATCAAAGAACCAGTCAGCTCATGAATGTGCATTTGACTGAGATCTTTAAACTTTTCAATGGGAACAACCACTGCTTCAAACTTGTTTGGAAAACATCTTAGCAATTTCTCAATCACACGCTGATCTAAGAGGTCTTCACCATACTATCTCATCTAGTTTACAATGTTCATAACTTGAGTCATAAAATTATCAATAGTCTCATTGGTCTTCATCTTCAAATTCTCAAAGTCCCTTCTAAAGTTCTGCAACTTAGCATATATTCTTCACCTTGGTCACACCTTGATAACAAGTTTCAAGAGTTTCCCAAGATTTATTTGAAGACTTAGCACTTGATATCTTCAAAAATATTGATTCACTTAGGCCTTGTTGAATAAGGCCAAGAGCTTTGTTGTCTTTCTTCCTATTCTCCTTCAACAGAACATGCTCAGCATTTGATAGAGCCAATTCACCAGCTTGATAAGCTGGATTTGGGTAGCCAATCGTAACAAACTCCCAAAGATCCTGAGCACACAGGATAGTTCTCATCTTAATAAACCATGTATCATAATTTATTACAGTCAACACAGGAATTTGTGGCTGCACTATGCTGTTGTTAGCCACCATTACTTATTAAATGCCAAATTACTCTAAACAAAAAAGGAGAAAGAAAAATTAACCACACTCTGATACCACCATGAGAAGGCAAGGGGATGTTTCTCTTACTTACAACAACACACATAGATCTCAAAACTCAGAAAAATTACCTACAGCATTGTTGCAGTTGTGTTGTAGCTAACTGTTTAGCTAACAGTAATCTATAGGACAGTTGCAGCTAGTAATTTTAACTTCGTTTTGATGACCCCTGCGTTCATAAAATTTAAATTGATATTCTATTTAAGCAAACAAACACATTTAATACATTTAAACTTAAAAACATACTCTGATCTCTCAAGTTGCTACATCAAACTAACTTCAAAATAAATATGAGTCTTAAAACTCAAATAACAAAGTATAACAAAAATACACAGTAAAATTCTGAATTTAACTTCAAACTGATAATCGCATTCCACTTTGTGTATTTATCACAATTACAATGATAAGTATTTATAATGCTTCAGCCTAATGGATCATTAAATGCTAAATGACCCTTCGTAACAAAATCATATTTGCATAAATAAATGCCTTGTTCTATTGCATTATTGAGAAGTTAAATAGCATTATTGAGAAGTTAAATAGCTGGTTGTAGATGTCTCTTCAAAATTCGATGACCCTTTAACCTTTAATGATTAAGTCGGTTTGGAGGTGGAGGACACTTCAAGGAATTGAACAGTAAAAAAAAAATCTGATTCGGTTTGTCTTCATTAATTTCTATCTTTTCAAATAAAAATTGGACGGTGTTTCCCTTTTGAGATTTCGGCACCCATCTACGCAGCGGTGAAGTAATTAACCACTTCCAACATTAAGAACAATAGAAATTTTCAACTCATATAATGTATTTATAGAGTCCATTGCCATCAGGAGTTCATGCATGTTTATCAATTTTGAACCCACTTTGCCAACCAATGTTTCACTGCCAACTATTGAGAAAATGTTCAATGCGCAGATAGGGTGAACACCAGTATACGACGCTGATAATGCTATGTCTATACGTTTGAAATCACCTATTTATTTGTGCATCTATTGCTGATCTCATATTCTTCTTAGCAT
This sequence comes from Larix kaempferi, assembly GCA_027924585.1. Lineage (NCBI taxonomy): Eukaryota > Viridiplantae > Streptophyta > Pinopsida > Pinales > Pinaceae > Larix > Larix kaempferi. Next base: position 137,201 of record BSBM01001612.1, read on the forward strand.
TCATCACATGGATTTAACATCATGTTTTAATTGAACTTCAAGTTCAATGCAAACACCTTGTTGGAGAGGATTCAACAAAATCGTGTGATGTTTGTGGGAGATTCTAATCGGAGTCTCTATTCTTCATGCTAGCCAAAAAAGTTTCGAACAAGGCTCGTATTTATGAATTCAACAGAAACCCCATCACAAATCACAAGGGATTTATGTCCTTTAGATTTGAATATTATAATTGTATAATAGACTATTACAGGCCCATAGGGTACCATTTCTGGTTTTCCAAGGGCACTTGCCGAGAGGAGCTCCTCTTGAGCTTCAAACCACGTTGTAAGTCGATTCTCTGGATTATATGCCACATCTTTGGTCTAATGGAGATGTGCTCATATTCAACTTAGGATACTGGTGGAACTATGAGAAGACCGTAAGAGGGTATGTTTGGTTTTTGGTCTTTGGTTTTTTAGAGAAGAAACTATGTCAGTTTGAGGGGATTAGAATTTTTCGACAAATTTTTTTTGCAGGGGTGGTTATTTCATAAGATCAGTGCCAGAGAAAAATGTGAAAAGGGATAAGAGAAAAATGTGAAAAGGGATAAGTGCATAGTAAGAGAGGTATGTGAAACAAGGGATGTGCCCACTGTTAGCTATAAATGTAAAGCAAGAGCGATAATCCCACTATAAGAAAGAACAGGACTAGCCTATCGTGAGAGGGAAATGCAAAATAATGAATTAGCCCACAATCAATATGAAACAAGGGATGAATCGATTGTCAGAGGCTCAGTTAATTGATCCGTAAACAGTTGGGACATTGTCACATAGATAATACAATTGACAATATAGTAAAGGGGAAACATAATTAAAAGAAGATGAAGAACAAAGAACATGAATTAAAAAAAAAGAAAAAACATAGCTATTGGCATTTGTATGAAAAAACCTGGCACCCTACTAGCTAGCCACCCTACTAGTTATCTTTTCTTCAATGCAGTTAGACTATCAGGTCAATGAAGTTGTCAAAGTTCAAACAACACTCTTGGTTGTAGGCTGCAGCAGCAAACTTCAGGTGAATGAAGGTGTCAAAGTTCAAACAACACTCCGGGTTGCAGGGTGCAGCAATGAACTTGCTTTCAAAGATACCGCAGCTACACAACATTTAATGGTCATTCAATCTTGGGTTGTGAACATTTACGTGGTCGCCACCCACCAAATGATCTAAAAATAAATTCAACCTCGAAACCATAAAATACAGAACCATTTTTCTGAAAAACGAAAAATTGTTTCTGCATAAATCGCTGGGAAAAATGACTGGTTGCAGAAACGAGAACGGCTGTAGAAAATGGTGTTTTCCATCCGTCCACATTTCTACCGCATTTTCTATCCGAAAAGTACACCACTGTCACGTTTCTGGTAACACAAGTTGCAGACACCTCCAAGGCTTTGGCCATTTCGTTATAAGAATACATAGCGTGGAAGAACGCAAAATAATTACCCTGGTAAAGGTGACTCCAATTACACTTTCATCTCTTTTCAATTTTCTTAACAATAATCGCATAATATACCAACTACCATATTAATGTTTTTTTTGGGTTCCTTTTTAATTTGCTATTTAAATTTAATTGCATGAAAGCTAGAAAATGGTAAGTTGGTTTACATTTTATTTGCTCATATTTTTGGATAGTAAAAGGTCGCTTCATAGTTCGGTTATAGCACACCAATGGACAATAGTGCATGTGGCATATATGCTCATATTTTTGGATAGTAGAGAATAGCTCGGTTTACAAAGTTTGCTTTGGCAACTGCACACTCTAAATTGCGTGTCTTCCTATAGCCATTCATGTCAATTTCTCTAAACTGAGTTTTTATTAGTAAAACAGCCGCTTGAAATTTTTAACTAATTTCTATAAATTGGCATAAATAGGGCTTTCAACTTTGTGTTGGGTTTTGGCCATCATTGAATGTACGACCATTCTATATGTTACAAGTGGCTAATAAAATTTAGTCATAATAGTTTTCATCTATTCTTTTCGGTATTTGTAAATAACTTGTTTTTATTTTTAAATGTTTACTTTTATAAAATTTAATTTCTTTGTCTCTTTAATCTAATGTGTACATCTAAATTATGTGTAATATTTAACCATGAATCACAATCTATTTGATGGTGATACATGTCTTCCTAATTGGTAGGGGATTTTGGTTGGCAATGGGTTTCAAAATAAAGAGATTCCTCAAGTCTTTTTTCTTAACTTGTTATTCAACTTTGAATTAACATTGCCCAAGATCTTCATGAAAATTCAGCCTCTCTCATGAAGGGCACTAAAATTACATTTAGTGGGCTTGTTTATATACTATGTAAACAAAATTTAATCCTCTCAACTTTGTTCCGTTCTAATTTATCCTGATGCAATTGGGTTACATAAGCCTCAACGAACTGCACTTTTCTTTATTTGACATAGGTGGCATTTATTCTTTGCCACTCTGTAAGATTGAAAGGTTCTAATAATGGCCATCATTATAGAATTTCGTGCAGCTTCTTTTTAGAATCATGACTAATTCTCCTCAAAAGTCATTAAAATTCATCTTAAAAATTCAGCTGGAATTTGGGTTGGGAAGACTCTTATCTCAAACAACCATAGATTTGCTGATACTACTGAGCTATTTTTTCATGTCTTTTTAAAAAAAAAAAATTCGCAATGTAATATCGTGAATTTTGGACTAACTATTTTGTTGTTATATTGGGCCACGGCCCCAACACCTATGTTTTATTTTGAGTATTGGGCATGAGCCCTAGCAACTATGATTTATTCTTTTATATATCGACATATCGATCATGGACCCTGATTGACTTCTTTATTTGAGTGTATACTGGGCGAGAAGGCCCCAATGTTTTAATGATGTTCTTAAGCTTTGATATGGGTACAAACCCTGATATACTGAGATGATCTTTTGTTACTTACTGTGCAGAGCTATGATTTTACATGATTTGACTTATGAGTGTGTTGAGTGTGGACTTAGAAACACAAATATAACCTACATACTGGGCAAAAGCCCCGATGTACCTAGAAGAATGTTTATGTACTAGGAGTAAGCCTTGAGGTACATTGAGTGTTGGGCCTAAGCCCTGGAGTACTCCAAGCTTGATAAATGAATACCGGATCCGAGACAACTTAAATATTCTAGATGTGCCTCACAACCACATTCTAGCACTAGTGTTGAGCAGAGGCTCTGGAATTGCACTAGCGTAATGCCCATGTGAGAGTGTTGAGTTAAAAGGCTATGAAGAGCACTCGGGGTTACTGGATCTCAAAGTGTTGAGTTAGAAAAGATTCTGAATAACACTTTTACTTTCATCACGTTTATTTAATTTGATTAAATGATTCATCTTTTATCTATCATCAAATACTGTGGGAACTACCATATTAAACGAGGGAATCCAACATGCAAAAAGAGAGACTAAAGGCGCCTATCCTAGCCTATCGAAAGAACGTCCAAAGAAGTGGACCTTACCCTTAAGTTGTTAAAACTAGGTATCATGTAAAGATATAAGATTTAATATTATTATTAAGAATATTTAATAGATAATGATGTGATTAATTATTTATAAAATACATTATTACATATAATTTATGTATTGTGGGATGCCACATTATTTAATAGTATTAATATTTAGTGGGCAACCACATTTATAAATAGTATTACTAATGTATTAATACCCAGGTTAGAAATATTATAATTATAATTATTGTTATCATAATTATTATGAAGAGCTTAAATCAGAAATCACTGATAGATTAAACCATTGAAAAATTCTTAGTGCAAAAGACTAGATATTTATTAAATAATATCTTTTAAATATTATTTACTTAATTTAAAGAAAATAATTATTCCAACAGTCATAATTCAAGACTCCCCTACTTAAAGAGGGCAGATCCCAAGTTTTAGGGGATCATTTATCTTTTTCATTAGCATTCTCTTATGGTAATCAGAGAGAAGCCTTTCTGCTCCAAGAAACTGAACCAGCAGTGAACCTAGGGCCTCTATCTCTCATTGCATGTTGGAACTAGCTCGGGGGGATCCAGTTAGAACCAGGAATGGTCTAAGGGTCATGGTTGGGAGGAACATGGTAGCCCCAAAGTTATCCAGCTAAAGAAATCTTCCTAACAGGTTAGCTAAATACAACAAGTTCTGTATTAATTATTGTTGAGTGTGCAGGTTTCTACAGAAAGGGATCAAGTGCCAAGTAGCCAGGCTTCTACAGGAAAGGATTGATTGCCCAAGCAACCAGGTATGTAGTATTAATTGTTCCATTTTCCAGTTATGATAAACCTAGGCTTTTAAATTAGAATTGATACTTTAGCATTGTTCTCATTACAAATATTATCAACTTAGAGGTTCTACCCAGAACCCAGTGGAGGGTCTAGCAGGTCTGGCCAAGCTAGCCTGTGCTATACAACACCCCATAAGCAAACTTAGGGTTATTATATTATTTTAAATACTTATGTTTTCTGTCTGAATCGTCTTACCAATTAGTAGTGCGGGGATTTCTTATGTTCTCTTTAAATCTTTTATTGTCATTCTCTTTATGCTTGAGAAACATTAGATAGAAATGATAATAGTAGCAAGACAAACATGAGATATCCTAGTCACACTACCCGTCAAATAGTGGAAGAGACCACAACAGTATTATTTATTTATTTATGTTCTTTAAATCTAGTTATACTTCCATATTGTTAACATCTATACGATTTCTACCAACAGCGAACTCATTACAAAGAGATAACACATCAGGCATTTCAAGGAGATACGATTTGCAAACATAGACTCAGGCATTCCATTTTTTACAACCTACTTTATAAACTTTTGAACCCCAACGATTATCATTTCAAAGATCAACAACCCACAGTAAACATAGCTTTTCACCTATCGTTTTCTTTAAATGTATCAACCTACTGGTCAAGAGATCAAACCCCACCCACGACTTTACCATCTGACCTTGCTATCATAATAAACACTATAGCATAGTATTAACCCATCGACCCATATTTTTTCTTGAAAGCAAAAAATTTAGCAGCTAGGGTTACAACTTTAACTAAAACGCAGGAGGTTTTTACACAGTCACTTTCCGATCAAATGAGTTGACAATCGTCAGCACCACATCAACTTTCAATCAAAACCGTATACATTAACACACAAACAAGCATTATTTTTTAAACGCATGAAGTAGGATCGAATCCCTCTATCACTTCACCCATTTAAAACCCTTCTATTTTCTACCTAATGCAATCCCAGAAACACAGTAGTAATAAAAGAACCAAATCTCATTGTTAAATCATTCAGGAACTAAACCTGGAAACATTACACAGTACCCACGACTTATTGAAGCCATAGCGAAATACAGTAGAAATTTCAAGGGTTACTACTTCTCAACAAAACAAATAAATACTCGTAAAACTTACATTGCAACTTTAGAACCCTGACGGACTCAAGGATCGAATCCCACGATAAAAACATTAGATGTCTCATACTATTAGAATTAAAATCCCCAGGTTAGGTATCGAACCCCGGGAGGAAATTCAAAAGCCTAGGACCCATTTAATAATCTAGACAAAAGGAAAAAGTATCATTGGCAACAACGTTTAAACCAAATTTTCCATATAGAAGAGCAAAGCGATTATATTCAGTTTCAAAGTACTATCAATAGTCACACATATATAAATTTTTATGCTACAGGAAAACGCAGAACAAAGCAAGGGCGATCTTCATATACTAGCATAGACCCCATTTTCTCCACGCATACATTTGGGTCTCATAAATAAGAAAATGCAGAGGTAAATACCCATTATGAACATCAAAACGAGAACCCACAATCATTATAGCATACTTGGAAATATTCTTTCAAACCCATTTATACACAGGCATGAATCCAGTAAAAGCAATCGAGATTGAAGCCTTAGACCCTACTGCAAGCATGGAAACCCTTAGAAGTTTCACCCATCAAAAATAATATTTACAACGATAGTTTCAAAACACCTGGTCAGGCCAAAGGCAACCACTATGGAGATTCCCAAAACCTGAGTGAGCCAACGGCATCACGAAGTCTCTCCATTGCAAACCATCAAAACTTTCTCCAAAAACCGAGACAGGTAGGTGTGAGGGGTTGAGGGAATCCTGGACTTACCACTTCAATGCTTCATATAGTTCGTATTGGTTCCCTGTTTCCCCACGCTGAGAGCCACACCATACCTGCAAATGGAGGAAACCCACATGAAGTTAGGACCTGAATACTTCCTTACTTATGAAAGGAAAACTGAGGAGTTACAAGGAGTGACAGTAGAGATAGTTACCTGCAACAGTTCTTCTTCATCGCCTCGATGAACACCAAACATTACCCTGGCCATGAGCGTAGCTCAGGCCAGGCGCAGCTGCCTCACAAACAAAAACTAGAACCCTCTCTCAGCGAAAAGACAAGCAAATTCATGATTTGACCACTTTTGGGCAAACCCTTGCTAAACCCTTAGCCAGTTGTCCAAAGGCCACATGAATGCCATGGGCACATTTAATACCTCCAACCACCACGATAGAACCCAAATATGAATTGCAAACTATATAGTATAGTCTTATAAGTCCAAAGTACTTGGTTATTTTTCATAAGGACAAAGACCTCAACCCACACAAGTTTAACATAAAACATGTTTGCATTTTGAGAGTTTTTACACGATGGAGTTACTCAATTGATGGCCACCAAGGAGCACCTACAAGGAATTGACAAGTACTTATGCATTAGCAAAATTGCTAAGTAAGTCCATAGGTTTCAAACATTCACACCTTACCTCTCGGCGACTCCGCCAGGAGTGTTTAGACCAACCCCAAAGTTTCAGGGTATGTTCAACTTCTCTCATCAGGTTCATCATACCTGAGGATGGACATTTAGACAATTGACATTTTAAACATACATTTAGATCATATAAGAGGGAAACTTACTGCTAGTATTATTTCATGGATGAACTTTACACAAACATATTCATCATATTTACTTCGACAACAAAAGCAAGACCGATACAATCTACCTTGTTAGAATTTTCCTAAACACTTAGATACTGTATGCAAGAACTGATACTCTTCACATTGCTGAAACATTAATTCTATCAACATATAATCCATGTCACGAAAACTTGCAAGAAGAAGATTTTTTTTTTCACTAATTTAGGGACATTACAACCAATTTGCATTTTTTGAAGCTCCATTTCACCCACTTTTGATGGGGTAAACTAAAATCCTTAGAAATTGAAATAATTTTAGAAAAATAACGGTAAATATTTTATAGTTGACATTTAAGAATTGGTAAGATTCACCAAAGTTTATACACTTTTAAATAAGTATTAGTCCTTAAAATTATCCTTGTTTAGTGTGTGTATAACTCAAATCGATATAGGAAGCTTGGATTTCTTAACAGCTTTGGAGTGAGATTAGACTTCTCTCTTATTACTAACATATTATTGAAGAGATTTTCTCTAACAACAATCTATGCAATCATGGACAATGTTTTTTAATCATGTAGATAGGCTTATGTTTCTTAATTATATAGATATGCATAGGCATATGTTTCTTAGTTACTTCCATATGCTTCCTATACTTTCTACTGAGTAGATTATTGAGATTATTTTATGTTATGGAACGATTTTATATTTTAAAAACTATTCAAGATGCTACAATCTCCAATGCGTTGAGCTATAAAAAGTTTGATTTAAGAGGTTTGCATGGGTTGAACATATAGAACATTTGTTATAGCAATAGAACTCTTTTCACTGTGTAGTTAGTTCCATATTTCCATGCTAAGCTTCATAAATCAATAAAAGTTTTATTGAATCTAAGTTTCCATGCCAAGCTTCACAAACCAATAAAAGCACGGTCTTTAATATCACGATTATTATCTCACGCCGATTATCTATTTTCTAGGACACTCCACATCACACTTATTATCTATTTTCTAGGATTCTCGTCCTTAAAGCAAGACTTGGTGCGCTGCGGTGCAGCTATCCTTGTTTAGTAGTATAAAATAATGTAATTTATAGGTGGTAAACTTATTCATTCACTGGCAGGTACTTTTTTGCTTACTTTAGAGATTTCAGTTTGGAAATTAATATAAATAGCTAATTGGTAGGAAATTAGTATGAATTTCCTTTGAAAACCAAAGCATTACCAACTTGTTTTGTTATAAAATATGTAGAATCCATCACTTAATGTAATTAAGAATGAATCCATGTAATTTATTGTTTTTCTAATATTCTAAATATGTGATGGATAAGATAAAGTTCCTCATAAATTGGGTTTAAAAAAAATATTAAGTAACGTATTAGTTTGGAAATCATTAATTTTGGAAATTGTTTTTAATAAAAAAAATAACATATTGGATTAGATCAAATTTAAAATATTTGAAACGGAAAGGAGTTTGCATCTTTTAGAGTTTTGATCCCTTTCAACCCTTGGTAGATCCCTTTTTAAATGGATCTATGTTGGTTGCATCGAGTATAAACAAGATGCTTACAACCCAGTATGGGGAAGATCCTATAACGGATGTCACATGTCACATGTCACATGTAACGTTTTCAAAAGTAATAAAATGTAAAAAGTAATAGTATGGGGGAGATCTTGTAACGGATGTCACATGTCACATTTGTCACGTTTGTAGTATGGGGGAGATCCTGTAACGGATGTCACATGTCACATTTGCCACGTTTGGCACGTTACGTTAGAACCCAGTATGGGGGAGATGTTGTAACATTTGTCACATTTGTCACGTTTGTCACGTTATGTTACAACCCAGTATGGAGGAGATGTTCTAATGTTTGTCACATTTGTCACGTTTGACATATTTGTCACATTTGTCACGTTTTTCAAGTTACGTTTCCATGGTGCCTCATAACTTATAAAAAATCAAAAATAATTAAAAATTTCTTGTTCGCTCATAACTTATCAAAAATAAAAAATAAATAATTAAAAAATTAAAGGAGAGGGATCCAATTTCTTGAGGGGTAATTTTTTTCTTAATGTGTAAAAAGTTTAAGATAAAACAAAAAAAATTACACCTCAAGAAATTGGATTCCTCTCGGTGCTTGATAGATCCAGGTTTGAAATGAATCTACATTGATTTATATTAAATGATGATATGTAATCATAGTGATTATGTTTTAGGTTTGTTAACGATCTTTAAATATATTATATTAACATTATCATTTAGTTTTTCTTAAATAGTAATATGTAATCATGGTGATTATGTTTCTTATTGAAGTTTGATAGTGACCTTTAAATATATGAACATCATATTTGAATTTATGTAATCATGATTATTATGTTTTTTTATTGAGGTTTGTTTGTACTTTTTAAATACTTTAACATATCTTTTAATTTTTCTCACGATTATGCCATGAACTTTCTGTTTTCTAGGTTAAATGATGATATGCAATGATGGTGATTATGTCTTTTATTAATGTTTGTTAGTGCTCGTTAAATACATTAACATTAACATCGTCGTTTAGTCACTTTAACGATTATGCCAAAACCACCCTCACTATAATCGAACCAGAGATTAATATTTTAGATACACAAATATAATATATGGAGAAAAAAGTTGTTGAGGAGAAGATTGAAAAATGTCATAACTTGTTTATTCAATTTTAGTTGATGAAATATGGATCGAAATCTGAATAAAATTTTATTATTTATATTACATATTTAATAAATTTGGAAGGAAAAGATCAATATGTAACAAAATTCATAAGTTTGTTTTGTATAAATGATGAAACAATTTAATCTTTACATAAGAGATAAATGAAGGAAGTGGTTAATTGTTTCAAATAAAGGATGGAACAACTCAATGTATGTGTGATGTAGTGAGAAATGTTTAGCAAGATGGATCTATTTTTTAAGAAATTAGTTGGATTTGGCTTTGATGGGGCATCCTGGGCGAGAGGTATTCATGAATCTTTATGTACTAATCTTCAATGATATTCTCATCATCTATTAGATATCAATAGCATAGTTCATAGATCATCATTTCAAATCACTAAGATAAAGGTGTTAAAAATTCGTGTTAATTTTTCGATAATTTTATTCAAACATTATCTAGGATCCTACTAAGAGAATAACATGCACAACATAACAATCATAAACACAAGAGACGCAGAGTTTCCTCAGGGAAAACCAAGAAGGTGAAAAACCCCGCAACTTCCTCAGAGATAGAATAAGTCCCAATACAAAGATCACAAAGATCAATCCCAAAAAGATAGATGACTCCAACAACTACTCCTCCTGCACTTGTGCGCACTCCTCTCTCAACTAATGCGAGTTGGATGAGTGAGTGAATGAATAGAATGAGAGACACTCACTCTCTATTTATACACAACTCAACCTGCCTTTAAATCTAGCTGGGCCAACTTCCTAAGGAATCCTAATAACCCATCCACATGACACATGTAGGGCCGACCCCACTAAGGTGGTCTAATAACCCATCAAATAATACTTGCAACACTTACAACACTTACAATAATGCTTGCGACACTTGCAACACTTACATATACAAATGACGATACTTATGATTGGAGGAGTAATACATCTCCATCATGAATATAATAAAGTACAAGTGTAATACATAGAAGAATATCTTCTGAAGTTACAAATACATCAAGTGGGCTCATCATCACTGATATTGTACTTGTCATCTCGATCACTGCTATTGTACTCGTCACTACTATTATACTCGTCATCTCGATCACTGGGCTATCGCTCAATTATTCTTGTCATAGGAAGTTCTACAAAGCCATCCCTTTTTCATGTTGGTTGTAGGCCTAGCCTCTTGTAGGTCTTCAACATCTCTGGGCATCCTATGGAATGTGCGTCAACAAAACATCGAAAGAGCATCCCAGGACTTTTACAAGCACACAACTCAACCCATCGGATCTCCGAGGATATTTTACATGTGACCACCACAAAACCTTGAAAGAGCATCCGAGCTCAAACTATAGGATCTCCCAGGATCTTTTCTATGTGGTCAGGAAAAAACTTAAAAGAGTGTCTTGCAACCTACAAGATCTCTAAAGAGCATCCCAGGACTTTTACAATCACACAACTCAACCTATCGGATCTCTAGGACTTATTACATGCCTCCTGTAGCAAAACCTCAAAATATTATCCGAGCTCAAACTATCATATCTCCCGGGATCTTTTCTGTGCTACCTACAAAATCTATCCAAGGACAACTTGTAGCAAAACCTCAAGAGAGTATCCGAGCTCAAACTATCGGATCTCCCAGGATCTTTTCTATGCTACCTATACAATCTATCCATGGCCACGGAGTATCATCCTAATACTCATGATCATACTGATCATCATCATATAGTACATCATCCTGATGCACACCATCATCACATGATTACCTTGATCATGTACACAGCATCATCCTGATGCACATCATCATCACATGATTACCCTGATCATGTACACAGCATCATCCTGATGCATATCATCTTGGAGCATCGTCTTGATGCTCATCACACATGATCATCCTGATCATCATCATAGCATCATCCCGATGCCTATCATCTGGAGCATCATTCTGATGCTCATCACACAACACTTACATCCATAGCCATGAGAAGGATCCTCCTACCACCATGCTTGGAATGGCTCCTGCAAATGTGTCCCATCACTTCTTCCTCGAAGTATATTCTATCTGAAGAACACCAAGCCTCCCTCTCATGTACTCAAACTTCACTCTAGCTAGTGGTTTGGTCAACACATTTTCAATCTGATCATCTGTCGCAACATACTGGAGCTTCACTGCTCCTCTCTGCACCATATCCCTGATATAGTGATATTTGATCTTGATGTGCTTCGACATGTCATGGAACACTGGGTTCTCTGACAACTTCACACAACTCTGATTGTCACAATAGATACAGGTAGCATCCAACTGGATATCAAATAAATGAGACAGTAGCTTCCTTATTCATACTATCGAACAACTAGCCGAACAACCTGCAACATACTCTACTTCGGCTGTTCCTAGTGCTATGCAGGATTGCTTTGTACTAAACCAAGAGATCACACCTGATCCCATACTGAAGCAACACCCCGAAGTGCTCTTCCTATCTGTAGCACTGCCTGCCCAATCTGAATCAACATAACCCTCCAAGTTAAACTTTTCATTCGCATCATACTTGAGTCCATAATCAATTGTACCCTTCAGGTAGCTCAAGATATGCTTTACAACAACCAGGTGAACATGTCTAGGATCTGTCAGCAACTGGCTCAAGGTGTTCTCCGCAAAGCAAATATCTGTTCTCAGGTTCGTCAGGTACATCAAGGACCCAATCATCTGACGATACATCATGGCATCAAACGACTTTGATGAAGCATCATTGAATAGCTTCAGGTTTGATGCCAGAGGTGTGGCCATGGCCTTGCATTCCATCATCCCAAACCGCTTCAGGATCTCTACTGCATACTTCCCTTGTGTAAGGAAGATTCCATCTACACTCTGCCACACCTCCATACTTAGAAAGTAATGCATCATGCCCAAGTCCTTCATCTCAAACTCGGCAGCAAGCTTCCTCTTCGTGTTGGCAATCAATCTATCCTCACCTGTCACAAACAGGTCATCCACATACAGTAGGAGTATCATTGGATTGCCTTCCTCAACCTTGTAGTAAAGGTTGGAATCTACTTTACTCTTGGTAAATCCCAAACTGGTTAGAAAGTTGTCTATCCTGTCGTACCATGTCTTGGGTGCTTATTTCAAGCCATACAAGGCTTTTTTTTAACTTGCACACATATGAATCCCTTTCATGTGTCTCAAAACTGAGTGGCTTCTCCACATACACTTCCTCTTCGACTACACCATTCAAGAAAGCTGTCTTGACATCCACCTGGTGTATCTTCTACTTCATCACTGCAGCCAGAGCAAGTATTATTATGATGGAAGTGTATCTGGATACAAGTGCAAAAGTTTCTTCATAATCTATCCCTTCTTTCTAGGAGAAGCCACAAGCCACAAACCTTGCCTTCTATTTCTCTATGCTACCATCTACAGCATGCTTGATCTTGTAGATCCATTTGGAAGTCACAACAAACTCCCCTATTGGTCTTGGGATAAAATCCCAAACATCATTCTTCATGATTGACCGATACTCCTTGATCATGGCATCCTTCCATTACTACATCTCGTATCATGGGAACATCATATTCTTCAATATTTTCAATAGGTAGTTTTCTTGAACTTCGTCGCTTGTTCTTTGGAACAAATGTCATTGTCCTTCTTTTGTAGGTGATTGTACACGATCTTTCCTACAAGTCAAATGCAATTACATGATTAGAAACTTCTCATAGTTTTTAGAACAAAATCATACACATAAGAATATATGTCATACAATCATGCATTTATCTTAACCAATGCTTCAATACAACATTCATCCATATCCCGTATTTATACGGTAACTTTCTAGATTCCTTCCATCTCTACCAGAACATTGTTAAGAGTTTGCACTACTCCCAACATGTCAGCAAAGAGGTTTCACTCTAGATAAGTAGCAATGGAATGTTGTATAGTACCATAGGCCACTTACCCATTACATGCATATTAGTAGTATACTGTTCATTAATGCAATTATTATAATATGCATAATACACAACCTAAGTCTAGGAACATAAGTATATATACATCATTGAACAATATTATTTAAACAATTAGATACACAAGAATGACAATTCAAATACTTATCTTTTTTTTTTGTTGGGTGGAATCCCTCTCAATCTTTGCTCCCTTTCTGCAACTTCTTTTTGATGTGGATTGTAAGGAGTGGTCAACTCCCTCTTAATCCTTGAATCACTGCATAGCTTCTTGAATTCTTCTGAAGTGAATTCTCCACCATTGTCAGATCTAAAACTCTTGATATTTTTTTTAGTGTGGCTTTTTATCAAGGCTTTGAATTCCTTGAATTTGTTGAATACTTCATCTTTTTTCTTCAAAAAAAAACCCAATTCTTCCTAGAGAAATCATCAATGAAAGAAACATAATATACATACCCACTCAGAGAACTGGATGACATTGGTCCGCATACATCGGAGTGGAAAATCTCCAAGAATTCTTTTGCTTTGCTTTCACTGCTTGGAAATGCCTTCTTTGTGTTCTTTCCTTTTGCACATCCTTTGCAAACACCTTCATGCTTTGACTGGATCTCAGGAAGACCTTCTACTATTTTGATGGAAATGGGTAGTGCTCTATAGTGTACATGAGCAATCCTTCTATGCCAAAGTTCACTTGGTTCCATGGATTCATGTACCATAGCATGTTCATGTTGTCCCTTCAATTTGTACAATCCTCCCTCTTGCTCTCCAATCACTACGACATCATCTATGGTCTTACCTTTTGGCCACATAAGTACTTGGCCATCTACAAATGCAACTCTCATCCCTTTTGCATCCAAAGATGATATGGGGAGAAGTCTCTTCTTGAGTCTAGGTACATATAGAAAATCTTTCATCTTTAAAGACTTCCCAGAGTCTAACTTGTAGGAGGCTTCACCACTTCCTTTTATAGGGTATTGATAATCATCCCCAAGTTTCACCTTATGAGGTGACTCATGTTCAGATAGATCCATAAGAGATTCTTTGAATCCTGTCACATGTTTAGAATCCCAACTATCAATGAGACAATCATTACACCCATGAGTAACAGTACCTGTGAGAGTAGAGATTGGGACATATTCATCGTCACTTGAAGAGTCTTCACTTTCTACCCTAGATTTCTTTCTGGGAGGTTCATCATCCTCAGCAGCATGATCATGATACCTCTTCTTGTTGTTCGTCTTCTTCTTGTTGAGGTCTTGATTATTTTTGGGATAGTTTGAGGCAAAGTGTCCCTTTTCATTACAAGAGAAGTATCTAATGTGAGAGAGATCTTTCTTCTTTTGATGGAAGTGAGGAGATTTATTTTGATGAGAATGCTCCCTCTTGGGCTTACTTCTCTTGGTGTGAGCTGTGAGAGCTTGGTATTCAATTCCCATCTTTTATTCTCGAGCTACAAGCCTAGCGTCTTCTTGTGAACATTCCTCCCATAGTCTACTGAAGGAGATCAACTTCCTTCTTGCATAGATACCTTGGATGAAGGAGTCCCATGACCTAGGTAGGCCATTCAATGTGGTCATGACAATTTCTCCATTCTCCACCACTTCATCCATATCTTCAAGTTGTTCTTTGATTTAAGAGACCTTAGTAAAGTAGGATTGGATGGTCTCTCCATTCTGGAACTTAACCCCTTTCAATTGATTCTGTAGAGTCATCTTCTGATTTATATTCTTTCCTTCAAACAACTTGGTCAAGGAGTCAAACATCTCCTTAGGTGTCTTTAGAGAAGAAACATGGGGTATGAGATGGTATTTTATAGAATCAATGATGATTCTCTTGGCTTTGACCAAGTTCTTATTGTGTAATGCCTTAGCCTCATCTCCCTTTGGAACTGGAACCTCTTCTTTTATGTAGGTGTCCAAATCATTCTCTTCTAGGATTAACCCAATCCTATACTTCCATGCTCGGAAGTTGTCAGCTCCTTTGTTAGGAACCCATGTCTTTACATTGTTAGTATATTGTTGTTGGATGTATATGCTTTGTAAGTAGTCCCATAGTATTGGACGCATATGCTTTGTAAGTCGTCCCATAGTATTATATGTCCCATGGTTTTGACTTATAGTATTGGCGCCTAGACTTAGCCCATGGTTTGTATTGACACATAGTATTGACCCATGGTATTGGTGCCTAGACTTAGTATATAAGTGTGTGTTGAGGCCTATGAAGGCACCGTGAAGTTAATTGTATTGAGCTTGCTCAAAGGAGGTTGCCCCCTCGAAGTGGCCCGTGATCAATATAAAAGTAATTTTGAGTTCTATTATTTTTTATATCTCATGTATTTGCATTAATTAATTATTGCAGGTTCATCACATCTGGTATCAGAGCACTTTCTTGGGCTCGTTGGGTGGAATTTCTGCCAAATTTTTTTTCGCATCTGTTGCAGCTTCGGATTTGGGAATAATCCCTATCCGCTTAACTGTGGAAAGTACTTGGGCATAATCCCTAAAACTCATTGTGAGGAGTACCATAGGAACCCCAAAGTGGCTGGCTTATTGAGAGGACCTACCAGCGAAAAGGGAAACGACCCCTACCTGATTGACTAGTTTCCACCCATGAGGTAAACCAAGAGCTGTCGTTTGTGGCAAAGCGGTTATTAGTTTTACATGAGCCGTTGAGTGAGGGGTACTACCCCAATACGCAAGCCGTCAGACAACATTGGTGGCCGAGTGAAACACTTGAACTGTTAGGAAGCCGTACATACCTGGGGTCCATATCTATTTTCTGTTGAATTGTTGCCGATCACTTTCGCTCCCGATCCAGCCGTTTCAGATCTATTTTGAAAGTCGTTCCAGATCCAGTCGCCATTTCAGATCCAGCCGTTTTCGATCCCTTCTGTGCCGTTGCAGATCCATTTGTTGCAGATCCATTTGTTGCAGATCCCTTCTATGTCGCTGTTGCCGATCCATTTCTAAAAAAAATGTTTTTCGGCCATATCTCCCTTGTTTCAACTCTGTTTTCCCTCAAACTTCAGTGACATCCTTGCAATCCCATTTTGCATATTTCATTCCTGAAGACCCTATCCCAAATTCGACTTCCCAAGACCAAAAATCCCACATTTGTCTATTTTTAGGGTTTGCCATAACTTCTTCAATTTTCACCTGATTGCCTTCAAATTTTACCATAGAGTTCCCGCTTCTAAAATCCCCATTTTTTGCTTCCCTGCCCCTCAGAAAGTGTCGAAAACCTAGTCAAACCTCAATTACCCCTCCGAGTTTTTCCCAAATCCAAAGTTCCCCTTACTAAATAAGCTTGTGTTTGTGTTTTTCTATCCATCCCTCCCCCAAAAAAATAAAAAATAAAAATAAAAAAAAATTACTGGTTATGGTTGTCACTCGCACAGGAGCAAACACCATGGAGGAAGCACTTGCAGCCATCCAAACCAAACTCCAAGATCTGGATGAAAAATTTCTCAGCCTCCATCTTCAACATTCAGCCATGAACAATAACAGACAGCCAGAATCTTTTGCAACCATCGGGTTCTCTTCTTTCAGCAATTTTCATGGGCCGAAGCTTGATTTTCCTCGCTTCAATGGTACTGATCCGACTGGATGGATATACTGAGTAGAACAATATTTCGGTCGGCATAATACTTTTGATTTTCAGAAAGTTCCACTTGCATCCTTTCATTTAGAACAGGAAGCCCTTCAATAGTACCGTTGGTACATCAAAGCTCATCCCGAGCCAAACTGGCCAAATTTTTGCCAACTCCTTTTGCCACGATTTGGTCCTTGTGCTTTTGATGACTTCACAGGAGCACTCACTAAACTTCACCAAACTCGCACAGTGAGAGAGTATCAGATGGAATTTGAGAAACTAGCCAATCACACAGAAGGATTGTCTGATGAATTCTACATGAGTTGTTTTATCAGTGGTCTCAAGGATGAAATCCGCTCAGAGGTCAAAATGTTTTGTCCCAACAAATGATGGAAGTCCTAGGGTTGGCTAAGATGGCTGAGGACAAGATCGTAGCTCAACAACGCTCCAAACCTACCTTTGTTCCCTTCAGAAATATGGGTTCCTAACGACCTCCCATCATGCCCGCTCCTCAACCAACTCCTATCAAGCAATTGTCTGAAACAGAGATGCAGGCACGTCGAGAAAAAGGGCTTTGTTATAATTGTGATGAGCAATTCACTCAGGGACATAGATGTGTTCCACAAAAGCTCTATCTCTTGGATGTGGATTCTCTGCCTGCCTCAGAACTTGATGAAGAAGCTCCAGATACAGTAGATGATCAGGTCGACATTCAACACCCGCCTGTTGACACCCCATCTCAGGACGACCCACCTGAGATCTCTCTCCATGTTGTAACCGGCATCACCACCCCACAAATAATGCAAGTCAGGAGATACTTCAAGAAGCTCCCTCTTACCATACTCATTGATTTTGGTAGCACTCATAACTTTATTGATCATCGGATTGCCAAATAGGCTAGTTGTTTTGTCCTTCCTTGCTCCAACTTTGAAGTCATGGTTGCCAATGGGGGCACTTTACCTTGCAACGGAAAGTGTCACAATGTGCGTATCTCTATGGAATATTATAACCTGTGCTCTCACATGTTTTCCTTGTCCTTAGGCGGATGTGATGTGGTTTTGGGTGTTCAATGGTTACACACACTTGGCCCCATCTTATGGGATTTTGCTGAACTTTGGATGCAGTTTTCAGTCAATGGGGCACAACACAAATTTATGGGCTTACAACCAGGGTCTCTCTCCATCATCAGTTCATATTGCTTAGAAAAAATACTTAAGAAGAATTCACATGGTGTCATCGCTCAGCTCCATTCCATTCAGATGCACCCATCAAGAATCTCCACTACTTCCTTGGATAGATATGCAGGTGTCTTTGCTGAACCAATGAGCTTGTTTCCTTCAAGAGACCTTTCCGGTAAGAATTTAGCTGCATCTACCTCTCCGCAGGAAATGATGATTGTTTTGCATACAGTCCAGAAGTGGAAACCATCCCTATTGGGAAATTATTTCTGCATCAAGACTGATCTCCAGAGTCTGGAAACTTTCCTGGAACAACGGGTCTCCTCCCCAACACACCCGAAATGGGTTATCCAACTCATGGGTTATGACTATGCGACCACTAACCAGAAGGGTAAGGACAATATGGTGGAAGATGCTCCTCCTCGCACATTTGATGACCTAGTTTCTCTTACAGCTATTTCTCTGCTTGTTCCAAATTGGTTGCAATCTGTTCAACAGGGCTATCTCTTCTATGAACTCCATGCTTCTTCATCAATAGGGCAATCTGGGTTACTCAAAACGTATGACCAAGAACAATGTAACTTCTTTTGGCAGGGACTCAAAAGGACAATTCAATGGATGGTGGTTGACTGTGATACTTTCCAGGTCAACAAGGGTGAAACGACCCTCCTTTCAGGACTGCTCGAACCCTTACCCATCCCTCCACAGATTTGGACAACTATTTCTATGGATTTCCTAGAAGCACTCCATTAGTATAGTACCACATCTCAAAGGACACCATATGAAGCAGTCTTTGTACATGCACCACCAGTTCTTCTTCCATACACCTTCAACAGCTCCCCAGTTCAGGCAATTGACTCAATTCTTCGAAACCGTGATCAGCTTCTTCTCATTCTGCAGGACAATTTTCACATGGCAAGAATTCGACTGAAACAACAACCTGATCAGCACTATTCTGAGCGCACTTTTCACATCGTTGATATGGTTCTTCTTCGTCTACAGCCTTCCATGCAATCCTCCCTGAAACTCCAAAGGCACCAGTGGCTCGGAATGCAACTCGAGGATGCTACAAGGGACCCACTCCTTCAGATTCTGCATCAATTTCTACATCTAAAGCTTTGAGGGCAAAGCTTTTTCTAAGGGAGAGGGGATGTTAGGATCCCATGTCTTTATTTTGTTAGTATATTGTTGTTGGACGAATATGCTTTGTAAGTCGTCCCATAGTATTTGTTGATCCATAGTTTATATTAGTTATAGTATTGACCCATAGTATTGGACGCATATGCTTTGTAAGTCGTCCCATAGTATTATATGTCCCATGGTTTTGACTTATAGTATTGGCGCCTAGACTTAGACTGTAATGAGTTGCAGAGTAAGACTGTCATATTTCTGCTGTATGCAGAGGTTTTCCGGCTGAGTTACAGAAGACTCATGTTTTGTATGGCAAGTCTCCACAATTGCGGAAATACATAAAGGGTTTTGTATAGCAAGTCTTCATGATTGCAGAAATACGTATGCAAGTCTCCATGATTGCGGAAGTATAAAGAGGTTTGATGATCGCAAGGTTTGTTGAAAGAATTGTTTAATGATGATAATGATTTGTCTTGTATCTAGACTATCAAAAGTATTTCTATGAATGCTAGAATAAGCGAAATTATTTCCTCAAAAGATGAGGAAGAATGATGAACATTTAATGTTTTGAAATTTTGGATACTTATGTTATACTGAGAAATACTGAAAAATAGGGTACAAGTTGTACAATGTGCAGGTTATAAAAAGAGCTTGCGGAAATCACAAAGATGTGAAGGTGACCAAAGCATAAGAACAAAAGTAAACGAAAGGCGGAAAATGGATGCAAAAGACAAAACCAACGAACACCGAGGACGGTGTTATCCTTAGGGGGAGGAGTATGTAACATCCCTCCAATTTGACCCCAATTATTATTATCATCATTATTATTGTTGTTGTTGTAATTGTAATCATTCTGGTGAGGAGCTCAAGGCCAAGGCCCCACTAGAAAATGATGTGTGTTATGGTATTTATTTACTTAAAATTATAGACCTAGGTCATTAAAAAGTTGTGATACAACTATATCACGACAGACTGAGTCTACAAAAGGGAAAAGGTTGACTGGCCATGAAGCCATGAGAACTAAAGATATATCATCTTGGTGCCATAGACACTTAGAGAAAAGTAACGGTTTAAATTAGTCGACTCACGGGTTAACTCGAACCTAATAAACTAACGGTCGCAAGTTAAAGAAAATCCTAATGATGTATTCATTAGGTTAAAGGTTAAGCTCTCATTAAATTAAAAGGTTGTTTTATTAAAAATCTTAGTTCAAATAGGAAATTAGACTAAAGGTCTAAGTGGATTTTTATATATATAAATAGTGTGGATAATTATATATATATACATACGCGAAGGGTTGAATAAATAGTGGTGATAACTATGGAATGTATACACATTTATATATATAAATTAGTGGATGTTATATATATTTATGTCATACATATATATGTATACGACTTTGTTTAAAAAGCTATAAAGATAGATATAAACTATTATATTCTTTTGTTGCCTTATAAAAGGGATCCTTGTTAAATTTGGTAAAAATTAAAAAAAAAAAGGCTTTTATCAGCCCCTAGAAGAAGTGGGCTTCCCTTGCATTAATGGCGACCTCGTTTTAATGAGGGAGGTCTTCACAAAAAGGAACATGGCGTTTCCACCTATCCCCACGATCTCTTAAAGAATAAACTGATGAGGTTGACACGCTTTCATCTCACTCACTCCACAACCTCTTCTTAAAAGGATATCTCGTTTCTTCAACCGCACAATAATTTCATGAGAAGAGGTTCCCCCTTGATGGAATTACTGCTTACAACTGCCACCGCCATTTGTCACCCATTTCTTGACCTCGCCGAGAATGGAAATATTTTAAAAAGAGATATGTGTGAGAGTTGGAGAATCTTGAGGAAGTTTGTCTCTTCAAGTAGAGCACCGAATCACCACGATCTACCATCACCGTCAAGCTGGAAGGGAGATTTAATTATGGTTTTTAATGGGATACCTTATACTGTTATAGCTTGTCTCCAAATGGGACGATCTTGGAATTCATCTTAATCGAATTGCCATTTGTTTAAAATGCCTCGAGTCTAAATCGAAGATGCCATCTGTCGCTAGTTAGAGAGCTAGTTTTATTACCCTGTAATTGATAAGGGGAGTGGGTAGGGGATCTCGAGGCAGAACTTTATATCAGTCGACCTCAGAGTTGGTGAGACACGATCTCGTTCCATCCCGAGTAATTACATGACAGGAGTGGAAACGCCGAATGGAAGGATCGTGGTCTTCTTAGTGGATAGTAGCCTTAAATTCTAAGAGCGCCATCTATCTATTATAAAAATGCCATTTACCGCTGGTTTGGAGGGGGGGAATCCTTGCGATCATTAGAGGGAGAAGGCTCCTTGTGATCTGGAGAGGGAGGAGGATCCTTGCGATCAGGAGGGTTGGTGTTATGTGCGATCATGATGGATGAGTAATGCTGCAGTCAGGAGAGGGGGTTTACAAAGAGTTTTGCGGGAGGAATAAAGGAGTTGGCCTCTGAATCTCCAGTGGGGAGCTATTGGAGTATTCGGAGCCAAGCATGGACCATGATTTGATCATGGCTGGTGATCTCTGCGCTTTCTTATTGTTCGGATTAGAGAATCCAAACTCTGCGAGTAAGCGTTTTCATTTGTTCGCAGATCGAAGCATATCATGTGCCCTCTGTGTTTTTCTTGCCAAGAATAGAGCATACAATCTCTGAGGTATGCGTTTTATTTTGTTCATATCTGAGCTTAGTGTTTAACTTCTGTTTCCTTAGAGCTATTTCTGCTGATAGCGTTGACTATGTTGGAAATCAATTCATGTTTTTAACTCTTAGCTTGATAGTGATTCCGAAAGGTAAATAATCATTGCTCTTTTATTTTTCCTTGAAACCATCAAGTGCTGGAAAGAAGTAGTCGGTCATTGTAAAACATTAAGTGTTAAAATACTTTACTTCATAACTTACAACCAATTGAATCGGTATCTTAGTTAATTGCTTGTCATGTCCCAAATTTGGTATTGGGTCACAATGGCCTAATCACATTGGCCCTATTCATTAGAATTTGTCAAATTGATGCTAAAGGTCAAATAATTGCCAAGGAGGAAAATTACTAGTTTCCTAGGTTTGGGGTGGAAGCTTTGGGATTTGGAATAATGGGGATAATAAATTATGTTTGAACATTAGAATTGCATAAATATTTAATAAAGGAGCTAAATAAATATATACATGTGAAAATCAAAGTGGCATTTCATCATGAAGACACATGGAGGAAGTGGGACCCACATATGGCTAGATTTCCCCACTACACTTGGCATCATTCTCTCACCAATTCGAATTCAAGGTGAATGGTAACATACTTGGGGGAGTAAAAAAGGTATTATTCATTGCATGACTCATCCAAGGTCGAAATATAGAGGAAGAGTAACTCCCATGGAAGAGGAAGAGGCAATTTGGAGCTAGTGAGACACTTGGGCTAGATTCCCTAGCTCTATGACAACAATGATGAAGATGCTATGACACCTATGACACAAATCAGACCTGAAGGCTGACATATGACATATATGACATGTCAGGGCTAAAAATAGACTCCAAGAGGGCGCTCAAGGGTGTTAGGGCAGCTAAGATGCTTCCACATGTGATTTGGTGGAAGTGGGAGACTAGGAATTGTTGTACAAGTGGCGTTCTTTGGAATCTCTTCCCAAATTGAGTTGGCATGAGTCTCTTGGAAGGAATTCGACCCATGGAGGACATTAGAAGTTTATAAATGTCAATAACAAAGAATGAAAGCAGCTTTTGATCATTTGTAAAATTTGCAATTGCATTTGTGAAGAGGGAGAGCTAGTGGATGACTAGTTTCTTGCCTTAGCCAATTTCGAGGGTGAAAGATTCCCATCCAAGTTGGTAATTGGAAAGGCCATTCAGACCTTTCATTTGGAGCTTTAATGAAGTCTTTATTTTCAGGTGTAAGCTACAGGGCAGCTCATGGTTTCTTCTATTGCAGCTCACTCCTTCAACCATTTCCAGTTTTGATGGCATATTCTTGATCCTTGAGGGAGGGCGTTTTTGGTGAGCTATTGTACTCTTTGGGGAAGATTTTAATGCCCCATTTCTTTTGTAATATGAATTAAATACTCTGTTATTCATCTACAAAAATTTTCAGGTCTAAATTCCAAGTAGAAATGTATAAATCTCATTTTTAATGGAAGAACAATGCCATTTCCCCACTACCTTGTTGTGAGCCAATGTATTGATGTGATTTCGAATGAATGGATGATTCTATGATATATTTGTGATCAATATACTTCCATGGATGTATTCTACAAGTTTCATGTACTGTACTTGAGCATGTGAAGCATTTTTACTCAGTTTAGTTGTATTGGGAGGTGAAATAGTGCCATTTCCCCAAGGGTCGAATTGGGGATTTTTGCAGTTGAATGGGAGAGGGTGAGAACAATTTTAATAATCCATTAATGGTGCATATGAGACTTTAATAACATACTTAACACATTACATACCTCTTTTCATAAATTTGAGTGGGTTTGGAGGCATTTGGGAAGCCATTTTCATTGTTTACCCCAGGGGGATTTGAACCCCAAATTACTAGTAAAATTGCATAATTGGTCCAGAATATTAAGAGAGTTTGAAGAGGTCTTTTGGTGGCCATATGTCATCCATAAAAAACATATTCAAGTTCTAATATCATTCATACACCTTCCTTGAATATTTGAAGGCATTTGGAGTCAATTTGAGACCTAGAGACCAATACTAGTCAAAGGAAAATCACTAGTAAAGTTACCTACATTGATCAGAATTGAAAGAGGATTTGCAGAAGTATTTTAAAGGTCCAAAGGCATCCCTGAAACACATATTTATGTTCTAATATCATTCATACACCTTCTCAGAATATTTGGGATCATTTGGGGCAAATTTGGGACCTAGAGATCAAAACTAGTCAAAGGTTGAACAAGGGAAAAAAAGTAGAAAATTGCAATTTTAATAAAATTCCTAATAAGGGACATTACAGTGGTATCAGAGCATGGTCCTTGCACCTGTGTATTAGGTACATACATTCAAGAATAATTGGCATCCATGTCTTACTATTATGATGAATCATATGAGTACAATTCTTATGAGGAATATGCAGATGCTTATGAGCAATATGAAGCAGAATGTGAGTGGTATGAGGAAGAGGTGCCATCATGCAACACTTATTACAATTTCAAGAGAAATGAAGATTATTCTTATGAATTTAGATCTGATGAATATGAGTGTGTCACACCAACCAAGGATAATTCTATGAGCGAGTTCCAAAGATGGAGAGAAAAATATAAAACCTTGCCCCAACAATATCAAAAATATCAAGAATATCTTGCTTCGAGCAAAAATACAAAAAATGCCATGTCTTTTGAGTACTATGCTGAACATGTTTTTGAAAATAGGCCCAAAAATGAAGATGTGGAGTTAGTGAAGAAAGGTTTATGCCCTTCTTGTGAAAACCCTTGGAGTGAGTATCATATATGTGTGCATGAAATGATGTCCTCCTTGAGGAGAGCTTTTGAGATTTATTCAAGAAGAGATTCCAAATATACTGATCCTAAGGAAGACAAGGGGAAAAATGCATCAGCTTGCTTTAAAGAGAAAAAGAAAGAGACATCACAAGAGCATGAAGAAAATTCTATTGAAAATATGGAAGACCATTTTGAGACACCTTCTAGCTTAGACATTAACCAAAGAGCATCTACTGATGGGTGCTTAAACTATGAAGGAGTACCTACTGATGGGTGCTCACACCTCTATGTTGGTGACATAGAGATCACTTTTGAAAGTGTTCCTACAAGTACAAGTTTCATTAAGCATGATAATGAAGACCTTGTAGCAGTTGAAGAAGAACCAAGATCAACTTCCCCATCACCACTTGAGCTTCATGAAGTTGGTCCAAGAAAAAATGAAGAATATGAGGAGGTTCATTTGCAAGAACCTCATTTTCTTGAAGGGTCCTTAAAGATGAATGAAAAGAAGATCCAAGAGTCCCTCAGCATTCTCCATGACACTCAAGCATTGGTGTCAGATTCTTGTTGGAGAGCTACTTCATTGGAGGAAACATCCTTCCTTGAAGACATGGAGAAGATTCAAAGAGCAATGTGCCACATCAAAGGTAATTTCATGTCTTTGCTTTTTGATAGAAACCATTTGTTTGAGCTTAATGAATTGTTACATGATGCATACTTGAAGAATAATGAGGATAATCATAAGCTCACAATTCAAAATGAGCAACTCCTTGAAAAGTTGCAAGATACTTGTTTTTCCTCCTATGTTTCAGATTGTCAAATGGTAGATTGTTTGGAGGATTCTCATGACATGGTGGATCATGAAAAATGTGGAAATTTGAATGTGCTTAATGTGTTTGAAGATGAACTTGAAGAGATCCAAACACTTGATGTGGTGGAAGAGGAACTTGAATTGTCTCTTGATGAAGCTTATGCAATTTTTAAAGAAGAGCATGATTCCTCTACATTGGAACCAATCTATGACAAAGGTTTCCCACTTTTGAAGGAGCTGCATGATACTACCCACATGGATCCTTCCCATGATAAAACTTCTGCACTTTTTGATCATTTGGGTGATTTAGTTCATTCTCCTACATCCTACAATTCTGTAGTGCCCCTAGACTACTGTAGACATTGAGGGCACCTACTGAGTCACCCGACTGTTTGAAACATTAATAAAATAACCCTATGATTTTATTTTGAGTATATTTATGATTACGATTGATTGATATATGTGCATTTGGGTAGTTATTGTGAATGGATGATTTCATGTTGTTTAACGATTAACTTTGATATGAAAATTGTACACATGAATAATGCTTAACGACTAGCTGTATGGTGATTATGTATTTGGCGATGAAATGTATATTTGATAAGATGAATGAGCAGTTTGAATAAATCATAAATGTTTAACAATGCTAGAGTTAGAAACCAGATGATGATTGTTGAGAACAGTGCTACTGATAATTTGTTGTGAGAAGTGTGTGTAGAAACAAGTGAGACGGTTCACCAACGGACACACAAAGGAACATGGAGGGTCGTAGAGTACGGGTAAATCACACACAGGGGAAGCGACGACGATGTCGACTTCCGACAAGAATACCACGCATGAGCAGATAAGCATTGATCCGCTTGCTCAAGAGGAATGCGTGAGGGCGTACGAGGTGGGCCACGACGGAGATGGTCACGTACGAGTTGAGGGGCGCGCAGTGAGAACGGACTCACTCCTCAGTGCCATTAGTCCCTAGATAGCATGTAGACGGAGGATGGATGGTAACGATTCCTAAAATCCCTACAAGAGTTCCCGCAAGTCAAAACGGAAAGATGGTGGCAGAAGGGCCCAACGATGCGGTACCCTGTCGAGAACGGAAAGAATGCACGCAAGGACCAAACGAGGTGGTACCATGCCAAGGAATGGAAACCATGGATGATTGGACCCGATGGAGTGGTGCCATGTCAGGGGATAAAAAAATTAAGGAACCAGGAGCCCAACGACGCGGCACCATGATCCTAGTGAGTTTGATTGTTAAATTAAACTGCATAAAAACTTAGGAGAATAACTCTAGATTATTACTTAGCAAATGCATAACAATAGCTTAGACATTTGCACATGAATAGTTATTTTGTTAAGCATTTAAAATAATAGAAATTATTATTTAGGAGAAAAATAGATTAGACACCTAGTCAACTAAAAGCTAGGAGTTGATTAAAATATCTGGGGGACAAACTAGAGCAAACTTAGGGATGTAGGTGCACTTCCCAGAGAAACTGACACTTGGATGGGTGAGTGTTTTAATTAAATAAATAATTAAAAATATTTATTTATGCATGAAGCGACATGTGTCGCAGGAGATTTCCCTTTATAAGGAAGGCTTAAGGAATGGGTAAGGGGCCCATAATTTGGACGATTGTCGTAATTTTCGAATGCCTCAAAGACTTGCTGCCATCTAAGGGTTTGGCCTAGAAATCCTGGTGGGAAGGGAAGCCCAAGCTGAATTTCTGAAATACTTGTGTGAGCTCTACGACCCAAAGCTTGGGGGAGGCCATGCGACTGAAAGCATGAGCCTATGGTTGGGTGGCGAAGCTAACGGTTGCTTCGCCAATGGTTAAACGAGCTTTGCTGGAGGGATCCTACGGAAGAAGAAGGCGACAATGGACTAATTGGATCGAGTTGACAAGTTAAGGTTTTGCTTAATTTTGTTAAGTTATTCACGCTTTTTATTTTATTTTTCCAATAACTATGATGGCTAATTTGTTTGTATGAAGTTGTTAAAGTTTCAGGTTCATTTCAAGGGGACCCTAAATGAGGGGTCCTACATTTGGTATCAGATCCGGTCGAGCCTTGAGGGCACCTGACTTATATTAAAGGGGTTTCTAGTAACTTCATCGAGGATTGGAACTGGACAATCAAAACAACCACTGCTACAACTATCTACTCGATCCCAACTCGACCACCGAATCATGTTTGATGTTTTGCAATTTGTGTTTCTGTATTTAGAATTGATATATTAGTTTTTAAAGAAAAAAAAAAAAATACAGTTGATTCGACCTAGCTTACTACGGATCTGCAAATCTTTGTATCAGAGTGGATCGAAACCCCTTTTACCGTAGATTATTAAGGGTAATTTGAAATCAGTGTGTTTCCAGATTTACTTTCGTTGGGGTTCAAATTATTTGCGTTTTGCAATCTATTCGGTGTCTTCAGGTTTCTTCATCAGAAATATTTTGGAGCGGAATTATTCCACCATGTTTTCATTAACACACCAGATTTGTTTAAATCATCATACGAACTGGGTCAATTTTATATTTAATAAGAAAAAAAAAAAAAAAATCTGTGGTATTGTTTTCATACTCTGTAAATTGATATATGTGGTATTGTTTTCATACTCTGTAAATTAATTGTGATCATCTCTGTGAGAGTCTGTGTGAATCCAGATCCAGGATGCGTCCTTCCTTTTATTAAAATTAAATGTGATCCTTCCCTTTAAGTTGTATGGAGCCAATCCTAGTGACGACTTCCAGTTTACATAAATCGATTGTTTCTTTTTCTTCTCCTTAAGTTCATACAAACCCAAGTCACACCGGCGTTTTCAAAAGTCCTAAACGACTGTAATTTCTCTTCAAAACCTAGGTAAATCCATTTGAGTTTCCGTGTTTTCTTCTCATGAAAAATTGCTTCTTCTGATTATTATCGAGACCCTGTTTTCTTTTATAAATCACTGTATTGATTGGCGTTTCTGGAATTGTTTCCGATCCCAATTCTAATCTCTGTGCATCAATACCTTAAATTAAAGTTTCCAGAATTGAGTTTCAGATTAATAATTTGCCTTCTAATTTGCGTTGAACGGTTTTCTCTGGCGTCCTTCCAAATTGAGTTTCGATTCACTTACCCATTAAAGATTTCGCTGATTCTTGGGAGTTTTCGTTTTAGTTTCATCTTGATCCTTGATAAAACTCAGCCTTGATTCCATTGAGGATTGGCGTATCACTCATTAAGAACTCTGTGCACACTTCCAGATTTACACAAATGATGGAAATTTAATGGTATTTAATTTATGTGTATTAATTCTTCGGACTTGGAAGACATTGATGGCATTCTTCACACTCTGTTTCGATTTCCTGTATGAAATTGCAATATTCAGTTTAAACCTCAGATCAACTTCCTTTATGAAATTTCAAATGTTTAGTTTTAACTTTTGATTGATTTTCTCGTATGTAATTCCTGCGATCAGTATTGGTACTCAGACTGATTTTTCCATCTTGTAGATTTTAATAACAGTTTCCTTTTTTTTGATCGAATTCCTACCATTGTATCTCGGTGCTCAGTCTAAATACCTGACTTGATCCTCTGTCTTATAATGTCCGTGATTTGTCTTGTTGTTCTTATCGACCCTCTACCTTTGAAATTTAGTAATCTATCTCAAATATCCAGATCAATTTCCTAACTAGCGTTTTCAGTAACTGGTTAAATTCTCAGATTCTGCCTTGAATTCCAGCGACCAACTTTAAAATCCAGGTCGACTTTCTGACTGGCAATTCCAGTAATTAGCTACATTTCTAGATCGACCTCTTGTCTAATAAAATCAGCATCCTGATCGCATCTATGAAGCTATTGTTTATTAAATCTCTGAGTCAAATTATTGTAACCACGCGCAGATCATTGACTGTCACCCTTTTAAACCTTTGTCTCAGACTATTGAGGATCAATTTCCAGATTGCTGATTGATATAAATTTTATTCTCTGTCTATGTCTGCCATTCGGGCATTGGGTAAGGTTGAGGTTCCGATCTTAGTTTTCCCTTTTATTCTTTTTTTTGTTTGATGACTATTGGCAAACCTTCCTTTTATTGGAGTTGGATTTGCATCTCATATCTTACACAGTGATCCCAAAATTAATGGGCGTTGTTTCCAGGATTAATAAAATGAATTTGAATGCCTGACATAAAATATTGTTATATAATAGATTATATAAACATATGTTTTACCCTTGATACAAAACAACCTGGGTAGGATGCCTTGCTTGAATTTACATATTGCCTTCGTATTATATCATGGGTGTTAAACGTTTTATGATTGCACCTTTAACTAGCTCATAATTATAAATTGAATTTACAATGTTATTATTGATATAGGTATGAACTGTAATTGTTGCATAAACTTTTATTGAATTTATTAATGATTGTTATCTTTTTATTAAAATTATTGTTTAAGTGTTATCTTATATTGAAAATATTAATGATTGTTATCTTTATATTGAAATTATTTATGATTGTTTTAAGTGTTATCTATTTATGGAAATTATTAAATGATGGCTTAAATGTTATCTTTGTATTGAAATTAGTAAAGATTGTTTAAGGGTTATCTTTGTATTGAAATTAGTAAAGATTGTTAAAGTGTTAATAGTTGCTAAATTGTTTGTTAACTTGGAGTAAAAAAAACCCCTCAATAAATCCACACCATAGTTTTGTAACACATATAGATTAGTAGAATCTTTTTTTTGAAACCACGCATTTATGAATTCATAATGCTAATAAGTTACGAGTTATATATTTAAATATATTGATCTCACTAATGGAAAAAAGTGAAAGGTGTATTAAGGTTGCACCTTTAGTTCAGGTTCAGTTTAAGCCTCAACTTCTGTTCAATGTACCTCACCGGTCGAATCCATATCCCCAGATTGCATATTTGTTTCATTATTCGATTGGATTCAATTAGATATTCAAACCCTGGGAGTATACCCATTCGAATTTAGCATTGATATTTGCACCCTCGATTTCCAATACTCTGTTTCGGATCTGTATCTGACCCTTATATCTGTGTTTTATTGTCGAATGGAAAGAGCGTTGCAGATCCACAATTGTTTTCATTTTTAGATTCGATTGTTGGCAGTCGATCTACCTTCTGGGATTTAAAACCCTGTTTGTATTATGATTTCGTTTCCAGATTTCATTTAAAATTGTTTTCCCCTCATTCGTTGTATATCAAATACCCTGCATATCGATTCATGGTGTCTCAGATCTAATAATCGGTCTTACAAACTGATCTTTAAGGGACTGCTATAATCCCATCTTTTGATGCTTCTAGATCTAAACATTTGAGTTACTTCTAATCTTAAAGGGGCTGCGTTGATCCCAATCCCTGACGTTTCCCGATCTAGTAACTGGATCTATAAATAACTCTGAAAGGTATTCAAATTTGGAACTTAGCTTCTTCGATTTCAATTCATAGTATCTCAATGGAGATCCTGGCATTTCGTTTTGAAAACTCAAGAGCATTAGAAATCAAACCTTGGCATTTGATTTTAAATCTCAGTGGTTGGTTTCAAACTAATGGCGTTCCCAGAATTACCAGATCGACTTCTCCTCTGTGTATCCTTTCAAGTTGTTGATGTTTGGCATTTTAATTATTTTAAAAATCTCAGTCTATGAAAAGTCTTCAAATCAAATTTCTCCTCTGCATATCCTTTCATAGTTGTTGGCATTTAGAGATTTCAGAATCCAATCATAATTTGACCTTAAATCTTTATCTTGTAATTCGAAAGGCGTTTTCCAGATTCATAATCCGATTTGTATTGCATTTTAAAAGGATCTTTGTATAATTGTTTCGGAGTTGGAAGAACGTATCCAAAATTCATAATTGGAATTGTGACTAACCTTCAAAACCTCCATGCGGATTCATTTCTTGGCAATTCCAAAACCTACAAATGAATTGTATTGATTTTTTTTATCCTCTGTATGGATCCATCTCTTGGGCGTTTTTCAGAATTCTTTGAACGACTTGTAACTGATTGTCAAATCACTGTGCATTCATTCTCATTGATGTTTTCAAAATCTACTGTAACTCGAACCCAAATTTACTTTGTGTATCTGTTCAAGCAATTGTTGGACATTTCTAGATTTATGAATTGAATTGCAGCATGTCCACCCTATAAATTAATAATGTGTATGAATATGTTCTTCCTGCAAATCTCTTATATTATCAGAGAAGGGAGATACGGCGTTGATCTTTTCCTTTTGTGTGAATTTTGTTTTGTTCATACATTGCATTATTAAGAATGGAATTATAGCATTATCCCTTTGAATCAACCCTGTGTGTGTTGTGGATACGCCCAATCACCCTTGTTAAGAATTTGCGTATCTATTCAGAGTTTAGGGTTGGCGTTCTCCCGGAAATTTGTTCTATGACCTGTAAATTGTTTCGTAATTGTAAAATCGATCCACTATTGGAAACTGTAACTATCTATTTCAAATTTGGGGGTTGGCACTTTCCACAGTTCGTGTTTGATATGTAATTTGAAGTAGTTAAGTTATGCCTTTAAGACTAAATTTTTCAACCGTACAGAGCAACTCTGTGCATCCACTTCTGCACCTGTGTAAGTTATATATTGAGATTCTGTAATTTTCTTATTCTAAATTTTTGTACTCTTAGACTCAGTTTGTCAACCGTCCAGGTTAAGAGAAAGAGGTTCTGTGTGTTGTCGTCTTTCAAAACTCTACTATTATACCTAAACTGATGCTACCTTTAGTTGTCAACCGAGAATTTTGATTGAGTATATCACCTTCCTCAAATCCTGTATTAAGACACTCTTTAAGTTTATGGCTCCGCCACCTGTTCAAACATACTCATCTCACCCAGTTTGGCGTTAGTTCGACACTCTCTCCAAACTTGAGTTGCCCCGTAAGTTATGGATGGATGATCACCAGCTGTCAACCAATATCCTTGAGTTTAGGAAATGGTCGAGAACCTGATTTTCCACCTGTCGAGTAACCTCGACAACCTCTGTTCACTCTTGGTAATTCTTTTTAAAATGTTTAGTTACTTGTATGCTCAGTCAGATTTGAACGACCCACATTTAGTCACCAAGAAAGTTAAATTATTTTCTTTAAGTTGTTATTATACTCACCATGGGGAATGCAAAGCGTTGTTCGATAATCTTTTTTTTTTTTTTTTTTTTTTGGGTGTATGTTATGTGGCGTTTTATCCATACATAAATTTAGGTAGATGTATTTATATTGCATGAAAATTTAGTGGTGGAAAGTGGTTGTGAATCGTCAAAATAATTCTTTTAGATAAAGATTAGAACTATCTTTTGGGAATTACTGAAAATATGTATATTTATCAATAAGATGCCATTTTGAGGTTATTTAAAAATGTCCCTTTTTGGCATGTTAATATAATTCTCTTTGTTATTGAAAATGCTTTGAATTATGAAAAGCGTTGTAATTGGTTAAATTGGAAATGTCTTTTTGGATTACTCAAAGTATGTATATTAATAAGATGCCATTTGAGGTTATGCCTTCTCCATTCTTTTGAAGGCATGTGCATCACACTCAGTATAATGTACTGATCACTTTTATTAATAAAATACATAACAAGTAATTGCAATATCCTCAATATTTTTGGAAATACCCTCTGATCATAAGAAGTATGTGTACTATGATTGATATAATGACGTGATCATAAAGTTATTGTCCATTTTTTTACTTTAGTACAAGCTATTTAGGAGTCATTATTTTCACTATAACTTTCTTAGTATTTTGTAGTATATCATGAGGATATGTACCATATGATGTTATGTTACTTAGTAAGACCTTTACATGATATTCTTAAAAAGGAGTTTTAGAATTGTTATTTGAGAGTGTGTCTCAATTAACTTCAGTACTCTAATGGTTTGGAAATAGCCAATAACATATGATTATGCTTACAAATTCAAAAGTGCTATGTATGTTGAAAATAATTATATAAGGATTTAAATCTTGTTCTAGGTGAGTTGTTTATCATTATAAATGATCAGCCATAAGGAAGATATGTTCTAGATTGAGTTAGAAAGTAATGCTTAAATAGTAAGTGTGTATCATTCATGGGATAAATAGAATGAGAAACCTGAAGGATTGTTTAGATGGATTTTAGTAAACTAAAGGAGAGAAGCTAGTTTGTGTAATAAATTTCAATGACGAAAAATATGTACAAGTCTTGAACGACGGATCTTTACTTCTTCTCCATCGGCAAGGATACTTCCAGCTTCTCAGACAGGTTAGAATTATTCTCCTCTAAATTTGCTAGTATGTAAGTTTGAATGGTATTCAAGGTTCATATACTTTGATGATGGGTTGTGCGTCAAGAATTTTATCAATTGGTTGTAAATGCTTATTTTATGAAATCAAGGCGATGGCTTCGCAGGTATGCACTACTAGTTTGTAATTTTGCTTTGAATTGTGAAAAGAGAGAAGTTAAACTTACTTGAATTATAGAATCTTAACTGTGCTTAAGTTAGGAAGAGAAGAAAACCTTGCATAACGTTGTTTATAAAAATCTGAGATTATACTAAGTAAATGGCACTCCAATATTTAATTATACTTTGGATTATGAGAAGAGAGAGGTGGCATGTAAGATAAGTTTAGTAATGGTTAAGGTATGTATTGAAGAACTGAAATGGGAAGGGTAAATTCTTATTTTGAAATTCAGACATTGTTTTAAACATATGATAGTTATACGTAATTATAGAGAAGGAAGAAAGTGACTAGGAAAGATTGATCTCTTAGCTAAAATGTAATCATGATGCTAACTAAGATCAACTAATGTTGGTTGGGTTACATGAAAGAAATATGGGTGATCTTGGCCATTTTTGTTGAATACATATACAACAAGAGAAATAGTAACAATTATAAAGAGCCTAAAATATGCCAACTAAGAAAGGAAATGGTCGATTAGAGATTGTATCGATAACTAGAGAAAGGAACAAAGACCAGAGATATTTAAAACTTTCCTACATAGCCATGATGAGTAGACAAGTAGATGGATATATATGTGGTGAATTTACTAACTTCGGGACGAAGTTCTAAATAAGTAGGGGTGTATGTAGTGCCCCTAGACTACTGTAGACATTGAGGGCACCTACTGAGTCACCCGACTGTTTGAAACATTAATAAAATAACCCTATGATTTTATTTTGAGTATATTTATGATTACGATTGATTGATATATGTGCATTTGGGTAGTTATTGTGAATGGACGATTTCATGTTGTTTAACGATTAACTTTGATATGAAAATTGTACACATGAATAATGCTTAACGACTAGCTGTATGGTGATTATGTATTTGGTGACGAAATGTATATTTGATAAGATGAATGAGCAGTTTGAATAAATTATAAATGTTTAACAATGCTAGAGTTAGAAACCAGATGATGATTGTTGAGAACAGTGCTACTGATAATTTGTTGTGAGAAGTGTGTGTAGAAACAAGTGAGACGGTTCACCAACGGACACACAAAGGAACATGGAGGGTCGTAGAGTATGGGTAAATCACACACAGGGGAAGCGACGATGATGTCGACTTCCGACATGTTGATGTATATGTAACTTCGGAATGTATTTCACATATATGTATATTGTATTCCTATAGAGATGGTATTATTCCTCTATAAGGAAGTGTCGTCATTTATATTGTAAGTGTCGTAACTTATACTTGATGGGTTATTAGACCACCTTGTTTGGGGTCGGCCCTGTATAAGTCATGTGGGTCAAAGGGTTATTAGACCACCCTATTGGGGGTCGGCCATGTGGTTCAAAGGGTTATTAGACCACCCTATTGGGGGTCGGCCCACTCAGCATTATGTTATGTGCTTAAGTTCGAGCCGACATGAGTTAGGTAAAAAGACAAGTCAAGTCAAGTATAAATAGAGTGTGGGAGGCACTCTATTTACTTACTCACTTCTCACACATGCTCTCAAGGAGGAGAGGCGCACTTATGGAGGAGGAGGATCTACTGCTAGGTTATGTCTATCTCTTGGTTGGTTGTATCATTGCTCTATCTATCTCTGAGGAAGTTATTGGGGTTTTTCACCTTTATGGTTTTCCCCAAGTAAATCTTTGTGTCTCTTGTGTGCTTGCATTATTGTCTCCATGATTGATATGCTGTAGATATGCTGTACATGTTGTTCTCTCAGTTAAGATCCTAGATCATATTGAAGTAAATTCTGAAAATTTAACATGGTATCAGAGCTAGCCTGAAAGAAGGCATGATATGGCATGTATGACACTTGTTGCACTTACGATGCTAGGGATTGATATAGAAAAAACCAGTCATCGTAGCACTTTCGCTATAAATCAGTTTTGGCAAAGTTTTCAGATCTGAAATTGTTACAGGACGAAGCTAAGATCTCCAGGTATCTTGTGTCCAAAGGACAACCTCTAATTCGTTGTACTTTGTGATTTATGATCTGTATAATATAGGGCTTCTGCCTCTTCCAGATCTGAGTCAAAATCAGGTGACCTTGGGAAAAAGGTCATATCTTGGGATAGGAAGCTCCAAATGAAATTTCGTAAAAAGTGACAGGTAGTACACAGTCGGTACTATCTCAGAAAACGTTTTCAGAGGCCGAAGTTGAACCAGTGACACGTGGCACGCCGTACAAGTTCGCTCTCTTGTATTATCCCATAAACAGGTCACGTTGCGACATTTGGCATAACTCTCTCTCAGAGAGTCCAATTGAGGTCAAACCTGTCAGGATGGAAAGGTAACAGGCCTAGATATCTCAAAAAACGTTTTCAGAGGCCGAAGTTAAAACAGTGACACGTGGCATGCCGTACAAGTTTGCTCTCCTGTTTTATCCCAAAACAGGTCACGTTGCGACATTTGGCATATCTCTCTCTCAGAGAATCCAATTGAGGTCAGACCTGTCAGGATGGAAAGATAACAGGTCAGGCTATCTCAGGAAACTTTTTTCAGACCCTGTGGATCAAAAATTTCTGAGTTACACCAGAAACAATTAGGTACATATTTCTGTCAAAACAGAATTATTTTTTGGTACCTTCATTCATGGCTTCCGGAATTTAGGGCTTTGAAGAAAGTTGGAATTTTTGTAATCGGAGACCACGGCTGGATGCTACTCATCAAAATAGAAATTTAGAGACCAAGATTAGAATTTTTGGTTGGGAAGAAGGCCGGGCTTGATTAGACCCTAGTTCGGAACTTTGATCAGAAAAGTGGAAAATTAGGGCTTCTGTAAAAATGAGAATTTTTGAAATCTGTGACCACGGCTGGAAGCTCCTCAGAAAAATAGAAGCTTAGAGCTTTGGATCAAACATTTTGATTGGGAAGAAGAGTGAGCTTCATCAAACCCCAGTTCAGGGTCACGTCCAGTGAATCCAGAAGTTTCAAAAGCAAAATTGAGGAGTGAAACTTTGCAGTTTTCAAATTTTGAATATACCAACTTGATCAACTCATCAAGGCACATATTTCTATCCTGTCAGAAGTTTGAAATTCAAAGTTTGAATTTTTGGGGTTTCTCTGACAAACCCATATCCAGCTCAAGGTCCAGTTCTTGCAAATCAAATGGATTGGGCTAATCCTAGAAGAAGATGGATTGATCACCTGCATAAGTGAAGAAGTTCCTGTCTCAAAGGGAGATGAGGATAAGGCCTTACATAAGAAGATTACAAGCGATCTCGACAGGTATGACTCATCGAAGTATGTTTCGATATTTGTCCATGATTAAGTTTATGGTATGTTTGTCTTCATGTTATTACGGTTAGTACAATTTTGATTTTAGATTTGTCGTATCACCTTAACAAAATTATGAATGCATGATAGAAGATATTCATTGATTAGGGTATTGACACTTATGATTGTACTAATGCATTATGGTGTTGTATGAGGTTTATGTTGTCTACTAACATGAAAGGTACACCAAGAAAGACAAATCATGTTCTGGTCCAAGAACATATGATCATGATAACATGAGGACAAAGATTCATTCATTATCATGGATCTCATAGAAGATCCATTTACGAGGTATGTATAACTTGGTTTTGTAATAGTTAACCTATGAGATATACAGGTTACTAGCACAAGTCATTGAAGAAGAACAAGAAGACATCATGTGAGTATGTTAGACATAAATAGCTAGCATGCTAATCCAGGTATGTTTTTCCTATATCAAGTTAGAATCTCATCTTGTGATAAGATCCTTTATATAAGTATACTTGGCATGATTGATTATGATTATTCATTGAAGTTAGTAATCATGGGTTTAGGCATATTATGCTTTTTACTTTGTTTAATGATATGACTAACCATAAAAGTCCTATGGTCAAATAGGAATATAAGTAAAATAATATGTCTCTTATATTGATTGATTTGACTAACCAGAAGAATCATGAAACCATAGGTTTGAATAGTCATGGTCTTATGCATATTATATCTCTTCTCTTGATTGATGATATGACTAACCCGAAGAGTCATAGCTTTGAGTAATTATAGGTTTAGACACGTTATGTTTCTTATGATTTGACTAACCATAAGAATCCTACATAAACCTTGAATGCTAATGCTTATTATTTCTGCTTGAAATGATCATGACTATACATGCTTGAGATTATTGTGTTTTAATAGTATACTAATGAATGTATGATTTTATATGATATCACAAGGATAACACAATCATGATACTAATAAGCATGCATAGGGACCAAGGATGAATGTAAGTTCAAGGACAGGTAATCCAGGAAGCAAAGATCAAGAGGGAGCACACTCCAATTGTTCCTAAAAAGAAAGCAAAGGAGCACACTTCAGTAGCTTCTGCAAGGATGCAGATATTCAGAGGGAGTTGACCATCTCTCTACATCCCACAACAGAAAGGTGTAGAAGAAGCTACTTCAGATTAGGACTCCAGCAGCTCCTGCAAGGAAGCGAAGACTCAAAGGGAGTCCACCCAACGAACAAACAAAGATAAGTATTTGAATTGTCATTTCTTAAATAATACTGTTCAATAATGTATACACTGATGTTCCTAGAATTAGGTTGTGTATTATGCATATTAGAATAATTGCATTGATGAACAGTATACTCCTAATATGCATGGGTAAGTGGCCTATGGCACTGTACAACATTCCATTGCTACTTATCTAGAATGAAACCTCTTTGCTGACATGTTGGGAGTTGTGCACACTCTTAACAATGTTCTGGTAGAGATTGGAAGGAATCTAGAAAGTTACGGGATATGGATAAATGTTGTATTGAAGCATTGGCTAAGATAATTGCATGACTGAATGACATATTTCTTTATGTGTAAGAATTTGTTCTGAAAACTATGAGATGTTTTCTAATCATGCAATTTAACTTGTTGTGTAGGAAAGATCGTATGCCATCTCCTACAAAAGAAGAACTACAACATTTGTTCCAACAACAAAGATATTTATTGAAGATATTGAAGTTCCCAGGATCTGGGATGAAGAAATAGAATGCCATGATCCGTCGATCATGAAGAATGATGTTTGGGATGTAATCCCAAGACGTGAAGGGAAGTTTGTTATGACTTCCAAATGGAACTATCAAATCAAGCACATTGCAGATGGCAGCATTAAGAAATATAAAAGTGATGAAATAGAAGATGCACCAGATGGATTTCAAGACAGCATGGTGTAGTCATATATGTGCAGAACTTGGTATGGTAGGATAGACAGCTTTCTATCCAGTTTGGGCTTTACCAAGAGTAAAGCGGATTCCAACCTTTACTACAAGGTTGAGGAAGGCAATCCAGTGATACTACTTTTGTATGCGGATAACCTGTTTGTTACAGGTGAAGATAGATTGATTGCTGACATGCAGCGGAAGCTTACTGCCGAGTTCAAGATGAAGAACTTGGGGTTGATGCACCATTTGTTTTTGGCATGGAGGTGTGGCAGAGTGATGGAATCTTCCTTGGTCAAGGGAAGTATGCAGTAGAAATCTTGAAGAGGTTCGGAATGATGGATTGCAAGGCCATGGCCACACCAATGGCATCGAATCTGAAGCTTCTATGTGATGCTTCATCTGAGCCAGTTGATGTCTCTTTGTATCGTCAGATGATTGGGTCCTTGATGTACCTGATGAACACGAGACCAGACATTTGCTTTGCTGTGAACACATTGAGCCAGTTCCTGACGGATCCGAGGAGTGTTCACCTGGTTGCTGTAAAGCATGTTCTAAGGTACCTGAAGGGTACAGTGGATTATGGGCTCAGGTATGAGGAGAATCAAAAGTTTAACCTGCAGGGTTATGTTGATTCAGATTGGACTGGCAGTGCTGCAGACAGGAAGAGCACATCTGGGTGTTGCTTCAGTATGGGATCAGGTGTGATCTCTTGGTTTAGCAGGAAGCAGTCCTGCGTAGCACTGAGTACAACTGAGGCAGAGTATGTTGCAGCCTGTTCAGCTAGTTGTGAGGCAGTATGGCTACGGAAGCTACTGTCTGAGTTATTTGATCTCCTGTTGGATGCTACTGGTATCTTCTGTGATAACCAGAGTTGTGTGAAGATGTCCGAGAACCCAGTGTTTCATGACAGGTCGAAACACATAGAGATCAAATATCACTATATCAGGGATATGGTGCAGAGAGGAGCTGTGAAGCTCCTGTATGTTGCGACGGATGAGCAGATTGCAGATGTGCTGACGAAGCTACCAGCCAGGGTGAAGTTCGAGTACTTCAGAGAGAGGCTTGGAATTCTTCAGATCGAGGACACTTCGAGGAAGAAGTGATGGACACATTTGCTGAAGCCATTCCAAGCATGTTGGAAGGGGGATCCTTCACATGGCTGTGGATGTAAGCGCTGGATGATGAACATCAGGAGGATGTTCTGGTTTCTGCTGGATATGATCAGTTGGATCATTATATGTATTTTGTATATGCATCATGTTGGATGCTGGATATGATCGGATGGATCATGTGTATTTTGTATATACATCATGTTGGATGCTGGATATGATCGGATGGATCATGTGTATTTTGTATATGCATCATGTTGGATGCTGGATATGATCGGATGGATCATGTGTATGTATTTGTGTATGAACGCATCATGTTTGATGCTGATGGATACATTGTGTGGATCATGTATCTTTGTGTGATCAGGTAGATCATGTATGCTGATGGATACATTGTGTGGATCATGTATCTTTGTATGATCAGGTAGATCATGTATGCTGATGGATACATTGTGTGGATCATGTATCTTTGTATGATCAGGTAGATCATGTATGCTGATGGATACATTGTGTGGATCATGTATCTATGTATGTATCAGGTGGATACTTGGATGATCGTGGATGACGAGCTTCTCCAGATGACATGCAGCAGGATGTTGCAGTGATGATGATCAGGATGATCATGTGTACATCAAGATGATGTTTGATGAGTATCAGATGATACTTTATGGTCGTGGATCAGGTTGTGCAGGAAAGCATGTAATTTGTGCCCTGGGAGATTTGCAGATGGTCTTTCGAGGTTTTTCCTATGGCATGTAATTCGATGCCCTGGGACATCTGACAAATGCTCTTGCGAGGTTTTGCTTGGGAGGACATGTAATTTGTGCCCTGGGAGATCTGCAGATAGTCTTTCGAGGTTTTGCCTATGGCATGTAATTCGGTGCCCTGGGATATCTGGCAGATGCTCTTGCGAGGTTTTGTCCTATGGCATGTAATTTGCTCCTGGGAGATCTGGACAGGATGAAAAAGGCCTCAGATGCTTCAGCCAGGTTTTGCCATGACCACATGTAATTTGCTCCTGGGAGATCTGGACAGGATGAAAAAGGCCTCAGATGCTTCAGCCAGGTTTTGTGGTGGACCACATGTAATGTGCTCCTGGGAGATCCGACAGGTAGAGCTGTGTGCTCGTAACAGCCTGGGATGCTTCAGCCAGGTTTTGTGGTGAGATCACATGTAATGTGCTCATGGGAGATCCGACAGGTAGAGCCGCGTGCTCGTAACAGCCTGGGATGCTTCAGCCAGGTTTTGTGATGGGTCACATGTAATGTGCTCCTGGGAGATCCTACAGGTAGAGCTGTGTGCTCGTAATAGCCTGGGATGCTGCAGCCAGGTTTTGTGACGCACGTAATAAGTCCTGAGGATTCCACAGTATGGCCAGTGATGATGAAGACCTGCAGATGGCGGGCCTACATCCAGTATGAAAAAGGACTGGCTCTGTAGAACTTCCTATGACGAGTAGATTCAGAGATTGATTGAGATAGCAGCAGCAGTGACGATGATGATGATGATGACGATGCATCGATGACGATGATCCAGAGAAGATGACTTGTGCTAGAAGAACTGTGCTGAGAAATACCTTCCTAGTTAAGAGGGAGTGTTGATGTATATGTAACTTCGGAATGTATTTCACATATATGTATATTGTATTCCTATAGAGATGGTATTATTCCTCTATAAGGAAGTGTCGTCATTTATATTGTAAGTGTCGTAACTTATACTTGATGGGTTATTAGACCACCTTGTTTGGGGTCGGCCCTGTATAAGTCATGTGGGTCAAAGGGTTATTAGACCACCCTATTGGGGGTCGGCCATGTGGGTCAAAGGGTTATTAGACCACCCTATTGGGGGTCGGCCCACTCAGCATTATGTTATGTGGTTAAGTTCGAGCCGACATGAGTTAGGTAAAAAGACAAATCAAGTCAAGTATAAATAGAGTGCGGGAGGCACTCTATTTACTTACTCACTTCTCACACATGCTCTCAAGGAGGAGAGGTGCACTTATGGAGGAGGAGGATCTACTGCTAGGTTATGTCTATCTCTTGGTTGGTTGTATCATTGCTCTATCTATCTCTGAGGAAGTTATTGGGGTTTTTCACCTTTATGGTTTTCCCCAAGTAAATCTTTGTGTCTCTTGTGTGCTTGCATTATTGTCTCCATGATTGATATGCTGTAGATATGCTATACATGTTGTTCTCTCAGTTAAGATCCTAGATCATATTGAAGTAAATTCAGAAAATTTAACACGACAAGAATACCACGCATGAGCAGATAAGCATTGATCCGCTTGCTCAACGACGCGGCACCGTGATCCTAGTGAGTTTGATTGTTAAATTAAACTGCATAAAAACTTAGGAGAATAACTCTAGATTATTACTTATCAAATGCATAACAATAGCTTAGACATTTGCACATGAATAGTTATTTTGTTAAGCATTTAAAATAATAGAAGTTATTATTTAGGAGCAAAATAGATTAGACACCTAGTCAACTAAAAGCTAGGAGTTGATTAAAATATCTGGGGGACAAACTAGAGCAAACTTAGGGATGTAGGTGCACTTCCCAGAGAAACTGACACTTGGATGGGTGAGTGTTTTAATTAAATAAATAATTAAAAATATTTATTTATGCATGAAGCAACATGTGTCGCAGGAGATTTCCCTTTATAAGGAAGGCTTAAGGAATGGGTAAGGGGCCCATAATTTGGACGATTGTCGTAATTTTCGAATGCCTCAAAGACTTGCTACCATCTAAGGGTTTGGCCTAGAAATCCTGGTGGGAAGGGAAGCCCAAGCTGAATTTCTGAAATACTTGTGTGAGCTCTACGACCCAAAGCTTGGGGGAGGCCATGCGACTGAAAGCATGAGCCTATGGTTGGGTGGCGAAGCTAACGGTTGCTTCGCCAATGGTTAAACGAGCTTTGCTGGAGGGATCCTACGGAAGAAGAAGGTGACAATGGACTAACTGGATCGGGTTGACAGGTTAAGGTTTTGCTTAGTTTTGTTAAGTTATTCACGCTTTTTATTTTATTTTTCCAATAACTATGATGGCTAATTTGTTTGTATGAAGTTGTTAAAGTTTCAGGTTCATTTCAAGGGGACCCTAAATGAGGGGTCCTACAAATTCCATGTTTTGCAACATTAGTCTCAATGAAGTATGGGTGAAAGGGTTCTTTTTGATGGTGCCACATGAGGAGTATGGAACTCCTAGATTTACATTTTATGATGATATGGTTGGAGCACATTCTTATTCACATTTGCAGCAGCATCTTTTGTTACTTTATGATGATGCACATCTACATGGATGCACCTATGATATGCATTTGAGTCACTTGAAGACTCATGGTTTTTCGTGCTCAACACTTGATTCATTTGATGTTGGAGGAACTTCATCCAGCACTTGGGTGAATATATTTATGATTGGAGAACATTTTTGTTGGAAGAGACATACTTTGTTATATCTTTA
The DNA here is from genome assembly GCA_027924585.1 of Larix kaempferi. NCBI lineage: Eukaryota > Viridiplantae > Streptophyta > Pinopsida > Pinales > Pinaceae > Larix > Larix kaempferi. The sequence continues at coordinate 181,201 of BSBM01001612.1, forward strand.
TGATGATCACATTCAGGGATGTATGGGTGAGACTTCTTTGAGTCATTTGAAGTCTCCTTGTTTTTTCTGCTCATTATTTGGTTCAGATTTTAGTGGAGATTCTTCATTCACTTCTTGGATGAAAGAATACATGACTGAATATTTTGATGCATATCACATCCTTTTGGAGCAGCTTTATAGGACATGGGATACTCACCTATGTCATTGGAGCAGATTTGATTTGTCACTTGAAGCTTGTATGCACTTGGAAAACGGTGGTCTACTTGCTTGGAGGTATAAGCACTTTCATGATTCTTTGATGAAGCACCTCCTTGATATTCATTTTCATTATGTAGTTATGTACTTTGATGATATATATTTTGTACTCATGAGGTTTGGAAGAATGCATACAAGAAAATGGGATCCAGGAATCCTCTTAACTAATGGTGTGGGTTGGAGAGCACTCTTAATTATTGGGGTGCAATACAAGCAATGGGACCCTGGAATAATTTTTATCTCATGGGTTTCATATTTTTTGGGGAAGCAAGCAGTATGGGAGATGGATTCCCCACTTAATAAAGTGATTTTAATCAGAGTAGTGCAGCAGCAAGCATGGTGGTTCCTCTCTAAAATCTTCATGGAAACTCAAAGACTCAAGGTTGGGCAATTCAATGGCAACTTCAAAGAATTATACAGAAAGCAGGTTCTTCAACACCCACATTTAAAATTGCTTGAGGACAAGCAATATTGGGAAGGGAGGATTTTTCATGTCCCAAATTTGGTATTGGGTCACAATGGCCTAATCACATTGGCCCTATTCATTAGAATTTGTCAAATTGATGCTAAAGGTCAAATAATTGCCAAGGAGGAAAATTACTAGTTTCCTAGGTTTGGGGTGGAAGCTTTGGGATTTGGAATAATGGGGATAATAAATTATGTTTGAACATTAGAATTGCATAAATATTTAACAAAGGAGCTAAATAAATATATACATGTGAATATCAAAGTGGCATTTCATCATGAAGACACATGGAGGAAGTGGGACCCACATATGGCTAGATTTCCCCACTACACTTGGCATCATTCTCTCACCAATTCGAATTCAAGGTGAATGGTAACATACTTGGGGGAGTACAACAGGTATTATTCATTGCATGACTCATCCAAGGTCGAAATATAGAGGAAGAGTAACTCCCATGGAAGAGGAAGAGGCAATTTGGAGCTAGTGAGACACTTGGGCTAGATTCCCTAGCTCTATGACAACAATGATGAAGATGCTATGACACCTATGACACAAATCAGACCTGAAGGCTGACATATGAAATATATGACATGTCAGGGCTAAAAATAGACTCCAAGAGGGCGCTCAAGGGTGTTAGGGCAGCTAAGATGCTTCCACATGTGATTTGGTGGAAGTGGGAGACTAGGAATTGTTGTACAAGTGGCGTTCTTTGGAATCTCTTCCCAACTTGAGTTGGCATGAGTATCTTGGAAGGAATTCGACCCATGGAGGAAATTAGAAGTTTATAAATGTCAATAACAAAGAATCAAAGCAGCTTTTGATCATTTGTAAAATTTGCAATTGCATTTGTGAAGAGGGAGAGCTAGTGGATGACTAGTTTCTTGCCTTAGCCAATTTCAAGGGTGAAAGATTCCCATCCAAGTTGGTAATTGGAAAGGCCATTCAGACCTTTAATTTGGAGCTTTAATGGAGTATTTATTTTCAGGTGTAAGCTACAGGGCAGCTCATGGTTTCTTCTATTGCAGCTCACTCCTTCAACCATTTCCAGTTTTGATGGCATATTCTTGATCCTTGAGGGAGGGCATTTTTGGTGAGCTATTGTACTCTTTGGGGAAGCTTTTAATGCCCCATTTCTTTTGTAATATGAATTAAATACTCTGTTCTTCATCTCCAAAAATTTTCAGGTCGAAATTCCAAGTAGAAATGTATAAATCTCATTTTTAATGGAAGAACAATGCCATTTCCCCACTACCTTGTTGTGAGCCAATGTATTGATGATGATTTCGAATGAATGGATGATTATATGATATATTTGTGATCAATATACTTCCATGTATGTCTTCTACAAGTTTCATGTACTGTACTTGAGCATTTGAAGCATTTTTACTCAGTTTAGTTGTATTGGGAGGTGAAATAATGCCATTTCCCCAAGGGTCGAATTAGGGATTTTTGCAGTTGAATGGGAGAGGGTGAGAACAGTTGTAATAATCCATTAATGGTGCATATGAGACTTTAATAACATACTTAACACATTACATACCTCTTTTCATAAATTTGAGTGGGTTTGGAGGCATTTGGGAAGCCATTTTCATTGTTTACCCCAGGGGGATTTGAACCCCAAATTACTAGTAAAATTGCATAATTGGTCCAGAATATTAAGAGAGTTTGAAGAGGTCTTTTGGTGGCCATATGTCATCCATAAACAACATATTAAAGTTATAATATCATTCATACACCTTCCTTGAATATTTGAAGGCATTTGGAGTCAATTTGAGACCTAGAGACCAATACTAGTCAAAGGAAAATCACTAGTAAAGTTAGCTACATTGATCAGAATTGAAAGAGGATTTTCAAAAGTATTTTAAAGGTCCAAAGGCATCCCTGAAACACATATTTATGTTATAATATCATTCATACACCTTCTCAGAATATTTGGGATCATTTGGGGCAAATTTGGGACCTAGAGATCAAAACTAGTCAAAGGTCGAACAAGGGAAAAAAAGTGGAAAATTGCAATTTTAATAAAATTCCTAATAAGGGACATTACATTGCTTGACCGAGAACTATTATTATATCCTTGCCGCAGCACTTGACTGAGCTGTTGTAACAGTCCAATTTGGATTGAACGCTTCCATGCCAGCGAAGCAAAACAATCCCGTCTCATTTTTTTAGTTAGGATCTCCACGTTGTTTTATTAGTGCTTTTTGTGTGGTTTTCGGGTTAGGATTTCTTTTAATTACTACAAATCCTGTAGATCTAGGTATCTTTGTGCAACGAATACTATGTGTAAATTTTGTTTGTGCTTGTTTTACACTATTTTACATGAGGGCGTGGCCCCGTGGTCCCAGCGGTGTACTTTCTCCATAGTTTTATAAATACAGAGTTAGGGCGCAACCCTCTTCTGCTGGGCGACGTGCCTTGTTGTTTTAGAAAAAGGAGTAGAGTGTGTTCTTTTAACTATGCTTGATATGCTTGAACCAAATCAGTTCGGGCGCAACCCAACGCTCGGTTTGGATCTTTTCATCTCGGCGTTAAACTCTTCCATGGAGTAGCATCCCCTTTAGTAGATTGGATCGCAGAAACATGAGAGTTTATTTTTTTATATATTTCACCTTTGCAAAATCTTTCCTTGTTTTGGATGGAGTAGGGTAAACCTCTGCATCTTAATATTTTATCTCTGCAGGGATCTAGACAACTTTTTAGTATGAACATTAACCTTCCATACTCTATTTTAATTTAATATCCGCCCAAACCCCAACCTTGTTAAGGGTCGTTTTTGTAAGTTATATAAAAATATGTCTTTATATTATATCCGTGTTAAATCTAAAGCCTTGCTCGAATATTTTAGGGATGAAATTACTCATTATAGGTAATTCCTAATTTATTTGTATGCTGTTTTTAGTGCAAATATCTTTAATATTGATTTACAATACTAAACATGCAGTAACCTCTCAATGAGATCTGTCAGCTAGGTGACGTTTCTTTAATGAAGTTAGGGCACTCTGACTTCACCCTTTAGTAGATACATATGCACACCTAGCATACTTTGTTAACTCAGCCTCGGTAGAATTTTGGAGACAACTCTTACAAGTTCTTGTTCCCTTTGTTTGGTTCCATCATAGTGGTATGGCCTTTAAACCTTTATTTTTAGTGGGATCACTTTATCATAAAACCTTTAAATTAGTATAACCTGTAAAGGTGTAGTAGTTAGTCAAGCATTGTCTTATCATAAAGAAAAAGTGAGATTTATCTTGGGAAAATTATTAAAGAGAATAACAATATATTTATTGTTTGAGAGGATGCATTATAGAGTTAGTCATCTAGTACATAATCTTTTGTGCTTTATAAACATATTAACCATCACTTGTTTAGGTGAATGAGACTTAATTATTCATGTTAAAAGAAAATCCTTGTAATAAGGCTATATAAATCTTGTATGACGAAATTATCTCTAAAAGGGAGAGAGATCCCCTAGAGAAAGTGAATTGTGACACTTGCAACATGAGTGTTGTTATTAAGTTACTTAAAAGTTTATGATGTTACACATAAACTTTTAAGGGAGTTTTTATTGTGGAAAACTCCCAAGGAAATTGTAATTATATATTGTAGCCTTGTAATGAAAGGCTTCGAGAGTTTAGAAGGAGATTTATCGCAACAATGTTGTTGGATTGTAATCCCTGATTTCCTTTAAAGAATAATAAAAGATGCACACACACCTTTCTGGACTAGCCCGTGTACGGGTGAACCACGTTATATTTTGTCTCCTATGATGTTCCTCAATGTGTCTTTATGTATGAGTACTTGCTTCTTTCTTAAAATGTTTATGATTCAGTTAGAAAGTTGGTTGTTTATATGATGTATATTGCTAATATGTTTCCCTTATGATTATGATTATGTTGTTACCATTTAGGTTGTTGTATTGGTACAATTAACTGATAAAAGATGTACATGCTTCTTGAAAATGAATTAAACATCTTGAAGTGCATTTTATTAATTTGACGAATAACTGAATGAATTGATTAAAAGAAATATGGGGCTTAAATATAGTTGTCTATGGTTTCTTGGTTTATGGTTTTTAAGGTTGTATCTGGTGCACACATATGAAGAGTTAATTGGTTCAAAGGAAGAAAACCATGTGTTGAATTTAGAAGAGTTATGTATTCGAAGAGTTATAATTATTTGTAAGCAATATTTAAAGAAAGTAAACCCACACTTTATGGTTCCGCATATATTTAAGTGGCATTTTAGGCACTTAGAAAAGTTTTAAATTTTTATGAAATTTTGGGTTCATGACATAGCCCATGGTTTGTATTGACACATAGTATTAACCCATGGTATTGGTGCCTAGATTTAATGTATAAGTGTGTGTTGAGGCCCATGAAAGTACCGTGAAGTTAATTGTATTGAGCTTGCTCAAAGGAGGTTGCCCCCTCGATGTGGCCCGTGATCAATATAAAAGTGATTATGAGTTCTATTATTTTTGATATCTTGTGTATTTGCATTAATTAACTATTGCAGGTTCATCACATCCTCCAAGCTTATCCTCAATCCTGGTGTGGTGAGACATCTTAATGAGAAACTAAAATGGAAATAAAAGATTTAGGTCCTACCACTTTATTTGCTGAAAACTGGATTTGGAGTTGGATTAGGGTTTGTTAGAGAAACCATAAAAATTCAAACTTTGAATTCCAAGCTTCTGAATGGATGGAAAGATGTGCCTTGCTAAGCTGATCAAGCTGGTATACTTCAATTTTGAAATTTGCAAAATTTGACCCCTCAAAATTGCTTTTGAAACTTTCGGATCTTCTGGTCAAAATCCCGAACTAGGGTTTGATAATGCCCGGGGTTCTGCCTAGCCAAAAAGTTCGATCTTGTGCTCTAAAATTTGATTTCCTGAGGAGCATCCAGCCATGGTCTCCGATTCCAAAAATTTCAACTTTTGTAGAAACCCTAATTTTCCACCTAACCGATCAAAATCCTGAACTAGGGTTTGATGATGCCTGGGGTTCTTCCCAACCAAAAAAATCGATCTTGGTCTCTAAACTTTGATTTCCTTGAGGAGCATCCATCCATGGTCTCAAATTCCAAAAATTCCAACTTTCTCTGAAACCCTAATTTCCCGCAGCAGTGACGGGCCAAAAACTGAAAGTGCTCAGAATTGAATTATGTCTCGACAGAAAGATGCACCCTTGGAATGAGAGTCATCCTATCCTCCTGCCTTTGATGATCTGAGGAGAGAAACCCAAAGATCAAGAAGCTCTAGCTTACGCAACTGCATAGTGTCTTCTTCTTAGCATGGCTCTGATACCATGTTAATTTTTCGATACTTTCATTCAAACATTATCTAGGATCTTACTAAGAGAATAAAATGCACAACATAACAATCATAAATACAAGAGACACATAGTTTCCTCGGGGAAAACCAAGAAGGTGAAAAACCCCGCAACTTCCTCAGAGATAGAATAATCCCCAATACAAAAATCACAAAGATCAATCCCAAAAAGATAGATGACTCTAGCAGCTACTCCTCCTCCACTTGTGCGCACTCCTCTCTCAACTAATGCGAGTTGGATGAGTGAGTGAATGAATAGAATGAGAGACACTCACTCTCTATTTATACACAACTTAACCTGCCTTTAATTCTAGCTGGGTCGACTTCCTAAGGAAGCCTAATAACCCATCCACATGACACATGCAGGGCATAACCTACCAAGGTAGTCTAATAACCCATCAAATAATACTCGCGACACTTACAAATACAAATGACGACACTTCTGATTGGAGGAATAATACATCTCCATCATGAATATAATAAAGTACAAGTGTAATACATAGAAGAATATCTTCTGAAGTTACAAATACATCAACAATTGGTCAGTGGTAAATTGGCCAAATTTGATGGTTCTCTAGAGGCAAAGTCATGGAAATACTTGTTAAACTCATGCATGCCTTATTAAAAGACCGTGAATTAGGGGAGAAAAATATGTATGACTTGACAACAATATTTCAAGTACGATTTTACATAAAAAACAAGGGCGCGCATGCGCATTCAAACACATGTATGCGCCCTTATTTTGGCAATGCTGAACATCCAAGTTGTTGTGTTGACGTGGAAAAAATGTGCGCGTATGCGTTATTAACGTGTATGCAAACATATGTGCGCAAGAGTCGTTAACACGTGCGCGTGCCTGCTTTTTTTATAAAAAAAACAGAGCATCGGTTTGTTATCACAATAACAAACCTGCGAGCGCGGAGTGGCGAAACAAAGACCCCGCAAGTGCATGTTGGAGCACCCAAAACCTCATACTCAGCATCAATTTGAACCTCCACTCCGGTGCCACTATTGCCTCCAGGTAGGTGCTCAACGAATCAATTTTTTGTTTTGTTTTTTTGTTTTCCATTACAATTTTAAATTAAAAAAAATTACAATCAATTAAAAAACCAACAAATTGTCATTGTAGATTAAATACACCTAACAAAATGACAAACACACCACAACCATAAGAGGAAACCAATGAAACCGAACCATCAAAAGATAACATCAACATTGGAACGAACAATGAACCTGGTGATGAACCATCTAAAAACCCCGAGGATCAATTACACCAAGATTTAAATGAATTAAGGGTATTAAGCGATGAATTGAAGAGCGCCAAGGAACCCTCTCGGGTTTCCCTGGCTTCATCATTGCAAAACATCATTGAATCCATTAACATTGCCCACAGTGAGATCACAAATCTAGTCCAATACAAGGCTCAAATGAGGGAGCACTATTCCACTTGGATATCCAAAGAATAAATTAAATACCTCCACAAAAGCACAATTGTATAGCAAATTCATAGATCTGAGGATAAGACAACCTCTAGATGTGAGGAAGAGACGGGTTTGCATGGATTGGTGTATTTACTAGCCATAGAGAGATAAATGGAGAAAGAGATGGTTTATGATGTTTGACAAGCCCCCATGCAATAATTTGGAGGTCCCATCGTATTTTCTTAGGAAATTGTGGGTTGAGTTTGGGCTAGGCTACCATGTCAATTCTTTTGACATCACTGAGTTTCAGGGTGTGAGTCTTGGCTCTTCCCAAGATCAACCTCAAGCCTGCCGCAACCCACCCAGAGGACCTCCTACACCCAGGAGAGAGCCAAACCCCCCTCCTTAGCCACCTGGGTTTGGTAGCGGCCTAGATGAGATTGATGAGTCAGTTAGATGTGCCACAGGTCATTTTCTCAGACATACCACATTTGTGGCTATGTCTTCACATAGCCGGGAGGACATCGATGAGACACACACAACTGTACGGTCTATGGGTAGTGGCTGGGAAATGCTAGGTACAGGTGGAACCTAGGAGGGGCCATCTAGTTCAATTGGAACAACGATACATCGTTGTTCTCACTATGGTCATTCTTTTCATGGTCCTACTCAACAACATGCCATAGAGAGCTACATGGACCAGGTTAGCTATTGTTTTATTTAATGTTCAAGTATTTATTGTATTTTATTTGATATCGTATTTTTTAATATATTTAACTTCGAATTACACTATGTTCACTTTATTTGTTTTAATGTACAGTTATTAAGGTTCGAGTCTCTATCCTCCAGGTGGGAGGGCATCAGTTCCTTCGACCTAGACTAAGACATGGCAGCAACATAGTAGATTGCAGCACCATACACACAGGTAACTTCTTTACTTTCAATAATTAGATCCATTTATCAGTAATTTGTGTTCAGTAATTACAAATTAATTAGCACTGAGTAACCATTTTTTATGTTATCATCGTTTAAAACTAAAATGAAAATGAATAATTCTCAGAAAACATGTCTATCATATTATCATCGGATTTTACAGTTTTGTTTATCATATTTTCTAAATTATTTGAGAGCTATAAATTCATATAATCCAACCAAACAAAAATGAAACCTTATAAAACATGAAAACCTAAGAAAACTAGACATGTGTTCATGTTTGTTGATGTATTTGTAACTTCGGAAAATATTCATTTGTATATTGTATGTATTACATTTGTACTTTATTGTATCCCCAACGGAGATGTATTATTCCTTCGATTGGAAGTATCGTCATGTGTATTTGCAATTGTCGCAAGTATTATTCTAAGTGTCGCAACTTATACTTGATGGGTTATTAGACCACCTTGGTGGGATTGGCCCTGTATCAGTTGTGTGGGTCAAAGGGTTATTATACCACCCTAGTGGGGTCGGCCCAATGACATGTGGATGGGTTATTAGGCTTCCTTAGGAAGTCGGCCTAGTTAGAGTAAAATGCAAGTCAAGTCATTGTATAAATAGACAGTGTGTCTCTCTCATTCTATTCATTCACTCACTCACTCACTTCGCATTAGTGAGAGAGAGGAAGGGTGCATACAAGTGGAGGAGGAGAATATCCTATGAGACTATCTCTCATCTTGGGGTTTGATCTTTGTGATCTTTGTATTGGTGCTCATTCTATCTCTGAGGAAGTTGTGGGGTTTTTCACCTTCTTGGTAATTTTCCCCGGTGAAATGCTATGTGTCTCTTGTCTCTTGTGTTTGATATGATGTACATGCTGTTCTCTTAGTTAATATCTTAGATCATATCTAGCCTGAAGGAAGAGATGGTATGGAATTTATGAAACTTATTGCACTTGCGGCAAATTGGAAGCTAGGGCTTGGTATAGTAAACACCAGTCATTGTGGAACTTTCACTATAACTCAGTTTTGGAAAAGGTTTAGGATCTAAAAAATTTATAGGTCGAATATGAAATGTCCATGTACCTTGTGTCCAAAGGACAGCCTCAGATTCGTTGTACTTTGTGAGATATGATCCGTACAAGTTATGGTTTCTGCCTCTTCCACAATGCAGTCCTAAACAAGTGACCTAGGAAAAAGGTCATATCTCGGGCTAGGAAGCTCCAAATGGAATTTCGTAGAAAGTGACAGTTAGGGAACCAACTGTAGTTTCACAGGTCCGGGTTTCAGAGGCTGAATTTGAAACATTGACACGTGATACGCCGTACAAGTTCTCTATATTGTTTCATCCCATAAACAGGTCACGTTGAGACACTTGGCATATCTCTCTCTCAGAGAATCCATTTGAGCTCAGACTTGTGGGGTTGGAAACATGACAGGTCATTCTATGACAAGACAAAATTTCATATCCTAAGGATCCGAAATTTTAGAGATACATTAGAAACAATATGGGATATATTTATGTCCAAATAGAATTGGATTCTGAGCACTTTCATTTTTGGCTTGTCATTATTGTGGGAAATTAAAGTTTCATAGAAAGTTGTAATTTTTGGAATTTGAGACCATGGCTGGATGCTCCTCATCAAAATTGAAATTTAGAGACCAATACCAAATTTTTTGGTTGGGTAGAACCCCGGGCTCTATCAAACCCTAGTTTGGGATTTTGACCAGAAAACCAGAAAAACTAGAAAACCATAATTTGACAGAAGCTGCAGATCCAAAACTTTTAAAGTCAATTTTGAGGGGTCAAATTTTGGAGATTTCAAAATTGAAGTATACCAGCTTGATTAGCTCAGCAAGGTGCATCTTTTCATCCAATCAGAAGTTTGAAATTCAAAGTTTGAATTTTTAGGGTTTCTCTTACAAAGCCTAATCCAACTCCAGATCAAGCTTCAACAAATCAAAGTGGATTGGGTTAATCCTAGAAGAGTATGAATTGTCACCTACATAAGTGAAGAATTTCCAGTTCTAGAGGGAGATGAGGTTAAGGCCTTACATTAGAAGACTACAAGCAATCCCGACAGGTATGATTTGAGAAGATACAGGTATGTTTCGAAATTTGTTCATGATTAAGTTTATAATATGTTTGTCTTCATATTATTGAGGTTAGTAACAATCTTGATTAATTCTAGACTTGTCTTATCACCCTAGTAAAAGTATGAATGCATGTGAATGATATAAGACATTTATTGATTAGGCTTATGACACTTATGATTGTACTAATGCACTGTGGTGTTTTATGAGGATGATGTTGTTTGCTAACTTAAAAGGTACATCAAGAAAGACAAATCAAGTACTAGTTCAAGAACATTTGACCATGGTAACATGAACAAAAAGATTAATCCATACTCATGGATCACATAGAAGCTCTACTTACCAGGTATGTATAATTTGGTTCTACAATGGTTAACTTATGAGATATGCAGGTTACTAGCACAAGTCATTGAAGAGAACAAGAAGACATTATGTGTGTATGTTAAACATAACTAGCAAGCATGATAATCCAAGTAAGTTTTTCCTATATCAAGTTAGAATCATACCTTGTGTTAGGATCTTATATAATTATACTTGGTATGATTGGTAATTCATGAAGTTATAAGTTTGGGCAATCATGGTGTTAGCACTAAATTTGTGCTAAAAGCTCGGAAGGAGTCTGTACACATAAGAGTGTGGATGGAGGGCCCTATTCTAAAGCCCTATAGCCAGAAAGTATTAAAGATCAACACTCTGTAGGATGGAACTGGTCCGAGATAGGGAATATTTGATAAAGTTTAAAGGTTCTTGAAGGGATTAGAGAACTAAATTGTAGGGTTGCACCCGCCGCATGCACAGATACGTATGAACGACTGAGATCAAAGGTATGAAAAAATTGGCAGTCATAAGAATTCATCACATTAGGAGTTGATGGTCCTTTTAAGCGCTGGAGGGGGTTGAATGTGGGTAAGACCTAAAAAGTGATCAATGTTGCAGATCTAAAGAGGTCCAGATCGATGGCCCAAGTAATGATCGCATAATCAACATGCGCGATTGGTGTCACGATTCAGATCTGTGAAGTTTGGTTAAACCCTGGACTTGCCAACGACCCAAATTTCAAGAGGGGTAGATCTACAACAGAGATTATCTTCACAAATGTTACTTGTGCAAAAGATCAAGGGATTCCATATCTGCGAAGTCAGTAGGGGAAACCGTGTTCGACGGTGCTGATGAAGACATGGTCAAGATCTATAGTCCTGATCTGATCACGATTGTTGACAGATTAAAAAGCACCCCATATGCATATTAACGAGTGCCAGAGGGACAAAGGCCACATCAGCGCCGTCAACATTCCCCCACCTGTCAGAAGGGCATGTCTGATCATTTCCTACGTCAGCTCAGGTCTCAACTATCATGGTTGCCCGCGTGAGAGAGCCTTTCAAGCCATCACAGCGAAACGATTGCTCAAAGATGTCGTCATTATCATGGTGGTTATAAGCATGGCTCCTCCATGGTGATCCACTCACGTCATACCAGAAGGTGGCGGACTCGACCAGCCGGGTTTTCTTCGTTAAGAACAAGTTATGGAGAGTGGACACAGAACTGAGGTGATTATCGTGTCGGAACAGGTGTGGTCTGAAATAGAGGAGGAGCTAATCCCTATATCTCCAATAGCTCCCAGCCATGTGGAGGAAAGCTCAGCCAAAAAATGAAAGAATCCAAAAGGTTTGTAGGTGTGTAAGGACAATCAGCATCAGCCGAAGAAGAAATGAACTCCTGAAAGTGAAGGGAATGCCTGCCCGGATAAGGATATCATCCATGATTGCATCCTGTCCACAAAGGGTGCGACACCTCCTCCCATAGCTGAAGGAGCATCGAAGGACAATTCACCAAAAATATAATATTTTTTCAGTCTACAGGGAGAATTGAAGACCCTGAAATGAGGTGGCAGCCTGTTCACAATGTTCTTTTTCTTTTCCCGGCAAGTCTATTTTTGGCTAAATACATGGGCATTTCTCTTTTCCGTTTTGAGATCCAATTGGGCCTATATGTTATTTAAACCACGACAGTTGATGCTTTGTAAAGGTATGTTTGTATCGTCGGTCTCAGTTTGTCTAGTAGCCATCACTATCATTTTGTAATCCGCTTTCAAGAGCAGAAAGTTGAATAATATAGGTGGCAACTTAGTCATGATAGGTCCCATAACCATTTTTTATGCTTGGTCTAGGGATCGAGGGACTATAAATATCATTGTAATCGAATAGAAAAGGGTTGGAAAATCATTCGGTTAAGCCCTGAGGGGTGAGCCTGGTTTTGAGATTTTCATATTAATATAATGTGCAGTGCCTATGATAGACTGTTTCATAGAGATTACTGTGTCACTCTAACTTGTAGTCAGTTTTTAATTTTCCCTATGTGCATGTGTTTCCTGTTATGCCTTTACATTATGTTTTTCATTTCATGCCTAAGATTAGTGTATAATAGTTTAGAATTCTTGGAAACAAGCTCTGGCTATTATCTCAGGTTTTCACTCAATATTGCTACTAAAGTTGATATTGAAATCATCTTTACTGGATGCTCATATTAATGTTGTGTTCTTATTTTCTTCTTTTACCACGAGAAAATATATTTACGACGGCAAGCGGGTGGCTACCTTGCCTCTGTTAGAGTAGTCCATACTATGGCACTGCTATCTGATTTGTATGTAATGTCTTTACTCCAACACCCAATTGTTTTTCCTTGTGATTATCCCTCCAACGCTTTCACATGAATTGTTCTAACTGAAGTTTGACCTTCTATGTGTATTTTGAATGATTATCTTAAGAAATGAATGCTGGTGTGTTTGTTCATTGTTGATGCCTTGGAATATTTCCAGTTTTTTCATAGATTTATAGAGAGATCCCTCTTGGACTATGCTGGGTTAGTAACATTGGTCCTAAGTGGTTAGTAGTTACCCCAACTTGCCCTCTCCCGCAACCTAGGGGTACGATTTGGTTGTTAACAAATTGGTGTCATTGCCGGGGAATGATTGTCTCATCATCCCTGGGAGAACGACAAAGTTTCAGATCTGATTGTTGATAGTGGACAGCATTCAGACGTCAGAGGGGTTGCATATCATCCACTTGGTGACTCCACGCATTATCCAAGTTCAATTTGCAGACTCCACTGGAGAATGAGCCCAGCTTCCTTAGACATGGAAGAATTAAGTTCCAGGTATCAAAGTATCAATATCTTCAAAGAAGCCCTATTATTCTGTGTTGGCATCCTTTTACCTTTATGTATATATATCAAAAAATTCTTGTCTCACCGGAGAGCTCTAGGTCATGAGAGAGCCTCCTTTGTATATCCTTCACTTGAATTCGAAAATGTACATTCTCTTTTTACTCCTAGATTTGATCCCATCCTTTCATTTGAACCCTGTATAAACCATAACCAGCCTCATGAATTCTCTGAGGGTAAGGCCAATGATACCCTCCGTGCATCTACTCCTTTTCCTTCCAGAGCCCAGCTAAGATACAAACCTCTGATGCTGCCCCTTGTCCTTCATGATTTCCCTCCGGGCTACCATAAACACCTCCCTATTTTTTACGAAGAGTCTGAGATGCTTACTACAGAGAAACATCTTCAAGGCTTTGATCATTTTCTGGATCTCTTTGAAATAGAACACGATGATGTCTGTATGAGGGATTTTGCAAAATCCCTCCAAGGAAACGTGAAGAGATGGTTCAAACATTTGCAGCCTGAGTCTATTGATACATGGGGGGAATTGTCTGAGGTGTTTTTGGGGATTTGGGGCTAGAGAAATCCATGGGACTTAATTCTTTCAGAGTTTTACTCCATGAGAAGGCAAGATAATGAAACCATGGCTAGCTTTAACAGGAGGTTTGCAAGTTTCTATTACGACATGCCAAAGGAAATTCAACCCCTAGAAAATGTTGCTAAATTACACTATGCATTTGTTTTTCTTCCTGAATTATCTTTTCATCTGTTGGAGAGAAGGTATTTTGACCTACAACATATGTTCGTTGAGGCAATGAAGGTGGAAGAAAATGTTAGGATGTCTGGATCACAATGAAAGGGTTAAAGAAGAATTAAGGTTTAAAGAAGGATATGAACAAAGGGAATTTCCCTTATGGCCTAATTTTTCCCAGAATGAGCAGAAAATTGATCGGCTCGGTGATGTACCAGGAGAAGGTAACTCCGTTTTGTTTCATGTAGATTATAATCATTCTGCTGAAGCCCCTATTGATGATGGTCATAATGAAGGTTTCAGTCCGCCAAAGTATGATGAATATGGAGAAGACCATTTAGAGAACTTCATAAGCTTCTTTGAAGTTGGGGATAAAGTTGAATCTTCGGGCAGACAGTTTAACCAGTCGGGAGGGCCGGCAAAAGGGGAGAACCCTGTGGCAGGTCCTGGGCCCACCATTGGGATTCATCAGGATAGCGATTCTCAGTAGGTGGAGACATCATTTCAGATCCAAGCTGAAAGGGAGTACAGAGTCCTTGAAGAAGAGTATAAGACCCTCAAGGAAGAATATATGATCCTTGAGATAAAATATGGAGCTCTTGAAGAAATTCTTGGGCCTGACGTGCACCTTAGACAGCGTGATGAGATAGCAGAAGTGCTAGAAGGTGATTGCGGTGGCCCACGCAATACTTGTATGGGACCCACTTTTTGGAATGAAGCCAATTACAGAATCCTTGAAGAAGTTCTCAAGCTTGGACAATATCTCCAGCCAGTTGACCGGGTAATCGAGATGTTTGAAGGAGGTCAGGTAAGGAGGTATGATTTTCACGTGTGTTTTTCCAACCCAGAGTCCAAATTACAAAAAGGGTGGCCTTCTCTTGGTCCTTTCGGGAGACAGGACAAAGTTCCTTGTGAAGTCGCAGAGCAGAACCTGGTTTTCAATCTAGGGATTATAGGGATCCCAAGAACGGATGTTGTAGGTGGTTTTTGTGTGGGAACAACCCTCTGAATTGAGTAAGGACATTCATCTCGCAAGGAGGGGTTCGAAGTTTTATGTCCCAATTTCACTAGATCACCCAAGAGTCTTGGTAGGTCTAATTTTAGGTTCTTGATGATAGTTTGTCAAAAGTCTGCAGTCCCTGTGCCTGACATGGGTGCCTAGGGATACCAGTGGCCTATCTACGACTCTTCCAAAAGAGATTCTGTTGAGAGAAATTAGGGGTTTAGAGAATACCACACCTTATATGATCCAGTAGAAAAGCATAAGAAGAATTCCATCAGCTGGAGCGCAAGGTCTAGTTTCGCTCAAAGAGTCCTCGCCTCTCCCCATCGCCTAATGCCATTGGCCTTCAATGTTCCGTCGTTATTTGGGCATGAGGAGAGGCTCCACTGAGGGTGTTGGTTGTTGGATTGGTTACACTAGAATTTTTGTATAACTTAAAGCTGCACCCTCTCAAATAGGATAGGGTAGAATACTTTGTATATAAGTAAGCCCAGGTTTTTGGCATCTCCAATTCTAGTAATACCTTTCAGTCTTCAATTCGCTTTTAGTTTTTGAAATAATAAGAGCCGCGTATTACAGAGCCTATGAGAAGCCAGGCCCAGTGGAGAAGACACTTGGTCTACGGTGTTCTTCGCTACCTCCCGAGTCAGACCCAGTTGTTAGCACTAAATTTGTGCTGAAAGCTCGGAAGGAGTCTGTACACATAAGAGTGTGGATGGAGGGCCCTGTTCTAAAGCCCCGTAGCCAAAAAGTATTAAATACCAACAATCTATGGGATGGAATTGGTCCTAGATAGGGAATATTTGATAAAGTTTAAAGGTTCTTGAAGCAATTAGAGAACTAAATTGTAGGGTTTCACCTGCCACGTGCGCGGATACATATGAACGACTGAGATCAAAGGCAGGAAAGGATTGGCGGTCATAAGAATTCATCACATTAGGAGTTCATGGTCCTTTTAAGTGCTAGCGGGGGTTGAACATGGGGTAAGACCTAAAAAGTGATCAACGGTGCAGATCTAAAGAGGTCCAGATCGACGGCCCAAGTAATGATTGTAGAATCAACATGCGTGATTGGTGTCATGAGTCAGATCTGCGAAGTTTGGTTAAACCCCGCACTTTCCAATGGCCCATATTTTGAGACGGGTAGATCTACAATGGAGATTATCTTTGCAGATGTTACTTGTGCAAAATATCAAGGGATTCCAAATCTGCGAAGTCAGTAGGGGAAACCGTGTTCAACGGTGCTGATGAAGACATGGCCAGGATCTATAGTCCTGATCTGCTCACGAGTGTTGACAGATTAAAAAGAACCCCATCTTCATATTAATGCGTTCTAGAGGGACAATGGCCACATTAGCGCCATCGACATCCCCCCACCTATCAAAAGGGCCCATCCGATCATGTCCTACATCAGCTCAAGTCTCAACTATCATGGTCGCCCACGTGAGAGAGCCTGTCAAGCCATCATGGCGAAATGATTGCTCAAATCCCCCATCATTATCACAATGATTATAAGCATGGATCCTCCATGGTGCTCCACTCACATCCATACCAGAAGGTGGTGGACTCGACCAGTCGGGTTTTCTCCGTTAAGAACAAGTTATGGAGAGTGGATAGAGAACCGGGGTGATTATCGTTTCAGAACATGTGTGGTCTGAAATAGAGGAGGAGCTAATCACTATATCTCCAATATCTCCCGGCCATGTGGAGGAAAGCTCGGCCAACAAACGAAGGAAGCCGAAAGGTTTGCAGGTGTGTAAGGACAATCAACGTCAGCCGAAGAAGAAATGAACTCCTGAAAGCGAAGGGAATGCATGACTAGATAAAGATATCGTCTATGATTGCATCTTGTCCATAGAGGGTGCAACACCTCCTCCCACAGCTGAAGGAGCATTAGAGGATAGTTCACCCAAAATGGAATATTTTTTCATTCCACAGGGAGAATTGAAGACCCCGAAATTAGGTGGCAGTCTATTCACAATGTTCTTTTTCTTTTTCCGACAAGTCTATTTTTGGCTAAATACATGGGCGTTTCTCTTTTCCGTTTTGAGATCCAATTGGGCTTGTTTTTTAAACCACGATAATTGATGATTTGTAAAGGGATATCTGTATCGTCGGTCTCGGTTTGTCTAGTAGCCATCGCTATCATTTTGTAATCCGCTGTCAAGAGTGGAAAGTTGAATAGTATAGGTGGCATCTTAGTCATGACAGGTCCCATAACCATTTTTGATGCTCGGTCCAGGGCTAGAGGGACTATAAATATCATTGTAATCGAATAGAAAAGTGTTGGAGAATCATTCGGCTAAGGCCTAAGGGGTGAGCCCGGTTTTGAGATTTTCATATTAATATAATGTACAGTGCCTATGATAGATTGTTTCGTAGAGATTCCTATGTCACTCTAACTTGTAGTCATTTTTTCCTTTTCCGTATGTGCATGTGTTTCCTGTTATGCCTTTACATTATGTTTTTCATTTCATGCCTGAGATCAGTGTATAATAGTTTATAATTCTTGGAAACAAGCTTTGGCTATTATCTCAGGTATTCACTCAATATTGCTACTAAAGTTGATATTGAATTCATCTTTACTGGATGATCACATCAATTGTCTGTTCTTATTTTCTTCTTTTACCACCAAAAAATATCTTTACGATGACAAGCGGGTGGCTACCTTGCCTCTGTTAGAGTAGTCCATACTATGGCATTGTTATCTGATTTATATGTAATGTCTTGACTCCATCTCCCAATTGTTTTTTTTTGTGATTATCCCTCCAACGGTTTCACACGAATTGTTCTAACTGAAGTCTGACCTTCTATGTGTAGTTTGAATGATTATCTTAAGAAATGAATGCTGGTGTGTTTGTTCATTGTTGATGCCTTTGAATATTTCCAGTTGTTTCATAGATTTATAGAGAGATCCCTCTCGGACTATGTTGGGTCAATAGCATTGGTCCTAAGTTGTTAGTGGTTACCCCAACTTGCCCTCTCCCGCAACCTAGGGGGTACAATTTGGGTGTTAACACATGGGTTTATGCATATTATGCTTCTTAGTTTGATTATTGATATGTCAAACTAGAAGAGTCCTATGGTCAAATAAAAATATGCATGAGTAAAGGAAGTCCTCCCTAAAACCTTGAATACTATCGCTTATGTATGAAATGATCATGACCATACATGATTAAGATTATTTAGAATCATAATATTTTGATAAGTATTGATATTCTACTAATGCATGTATGATTATGTATGAGATATTGAGGATGACACAATGATGACACTAGTGCACACTTAAGCATGCATAGTGGTCCAGGATGGATAGAAGTTAAAAGACATATAATCATGATGATATCATGAAGGAAGAAAAGATCAAGAGGGAGCACACTCCAGGAAGCAAATATCAAGAGGGAGCACACTCCAGGAAGCAAAGATCAAGAGGGAGCACACTCTAGTAGTTCCTACAAGGAATCAAATATTGAGAGGGAGTCCACCCAATAACCAAACAAGGATAAGTATTTTATTTTTCATTTATTATATATTTGATTACTTAAATGATGTTGTCTAGTCATGTACATGCTTATGTTCCTAAAGTTAGGATGTATATTATGCATAATAGAATAGTTGCATTAATTAACAAGATACCACTAATATGAAAGTAATGGGTAAGTGGCCTATGGTACTATACAACATTCCATTGCTACTTATTTAGAATGAAAAATATTTGTTGGCATACTGGGAGTTGTGCACACTCTTAACAAATGTTCTGGTATAGATGGAAGGCATCTAGAAAGTTGTAAGATATGGATAAATGTTGTATTGTCAGCATTGGCTAAGATAATTGCATGACCGTATGACATACATTCTTATGTGTAAGAATTTGCTTTTGAAAAACTATAAGAAGTTTCTAATCATGCAATTGAATTTGTCTTGTAGGAGAGATCGTGTACAATCACCTACAAAAGAAGGACAACGACATTTCTTCCAGCAACAAAGTTTAAGAAAACTACCTATTGAAGAATCTGAAGTTCCCAGGATCAGGGATGCAGTAATGGAAGGATGACATGATCGAGGAATACCAATCGATCATGAAGAATGATGTTTGGGATGTTGTCCCAAGACCAGAAGGGAAGTCTGTTGTGACTTCCAAGTAGATCTACAATATCAAGCATCCTGCAGATAGTAGCATAGAGAAATACAAGGAAAGTGATGAAGTGGAAGATACACTAGATGGATGTCAAGACAACTTTCTTGAATGGTGTAGTCGAAGAGGAATTGTAGAAGCCACTTGGATTTGAGACACATAACAAGGAGTCACATGTGTGCAAATTGAAGAAATCCTTTTATGGCTTGAAGCAAGCACCCAGGACATGGTATGGTAGGATAGATAGCTTCCTATCCAGTTTGGGATTTACCAAGAGTAAAGCGGATTCCAATCTTTACTACAAGGTTGAGGAAGGTAATCCAGTGATACTCGTACTGTATATGGATGACCTGTTTGTGATAGGTGAGGATAGGTTGATTGTTGATACGAAGAGGAAGTTTGCTGCCGAGTTCAAGATGAAGGACTTGGGTATGATGAATTACTTTCTAGGTATTGAGGTCTGGTAGAGTGCAGATGGAATATTCCTTGGACAAGGGAAGTATGCAGTAGAGATCCTAAAGCTGTTCAGGATGATGGAATGCAAGGCCATGGCCACACCTATGGCATCGAACCTGAAGTTATTGAGTGATGCTTCATCAAAGTCAGTTGATTCCACTATGCATCATCAGATGATTAGGTCCTTGATGCACTTGATGAACACAAGACCAGATATTTGCTTTACAATGAACACCTTGAGCCAATTCCTAATGGATCCTAGACATGTTCACCTGATTGCTGTAAAGCATATTCTAAGGTACCTGAAGGGTACAGTTGATTATGGGCTCAAGTATGATGTGAAGCAAAAGTTTAACCTGGAGGGTTATGTTGATTCAAATTGGTCAGATAGTGCTACAGATAGGAAGAGCACTTCAGGTTGTTTCTTCAATATGGGATTAGGTGTGATCCCTTGGTTTAGAAGGAATCAATCTTGTGTAGCACTGAGTACATCCGAAGCAAAGTATGTCGCAGCTTGTTCGACCAGTTATGAGGGAGCATGGATAAGGAAGATACTATTTGATTTATTTGATCTCCAGTTGGATGCTACTTGAATCTATTGTGAAAACCAGAGTTGTGTGAAGTTGTCAAAGAACCTGGTGTTCCATGACAAGTCAAAGAACATCAAGATTAAATATCACTATATCAAGGATATGGTGCAGAGAGGAGCAGTGAAGCTCTAGTATGTTGCGACAAATGAGCAGATTGTAGATGTGTTGACCAAACCACTAGCCAGAGTGAATTTTGAGTACTTCAGAGAGAGGCTTGGTGTACTTTAGACCGAGGTTCCTTCCAGGGGAAGTGATGAGTCTAGAAGACAGATATGCACATGGGATTTTTTGACATGGTTGTAGATGTGTTCTCCCATGTTCATGATGTAATCGCTGAGCTTTTCCGACATGGTTGTAGATGCGTTCTCCCATGGTCGTGATGTAATTGTTGAGTCATTTTTCACATGGTGGTAGATGTGTTCTCCCATGGTGAAAAAGTAAGGCTTGGAGCCTTCCTTAAATGGTGGTAGATGTGTTCTCCCATGTCGGTGGTGTAAGTGTTGTATGATGTGCATCTAGGCTATGCTCCATGGATGATGAGATGATCTGAAGAGGCTGATCATGAGATGATAATGATAAGAACGATCATGTGTGATTAGCATCAGTATGATGCTCTAGATGATATGCATCAGGATGATGCTATGATGATGATTAGGATGATCATGTGATGATATGTATCAGGATGATACTATGATGATGATCAGGACTATCATGTGTGGTTAGATCAGGTCAATTCCGTAGATATTGTACATCAGGATGATGTATTGTATGATGGTGATCAGGATGATCATATGTGATGAGAATCAGGTCGATGCTCTAGATGTTGTACATCAGGATTATGTATTTTATGATGATGATCAGTACAATCATGCACATAAGGAGGATGCTATGTGCGAGTATGATCAGGTGGATCATGAGTATCAGGTCGATACTCTGTGGCCATGGATAGGTTGTGCAAGTAACATAGAAAAGATCCTGGGAGATCCGATAGGTTTAGCTATGTGCTCGTAAAAGTCTTGGGATGCTCTTTCAAGGTTTTGCTACATGTAGCATAGAAACGATCTTGGGAGATCTGATAGGCTGAGCTGTGTGATCATAAAATTCCTAGGATTCTCTTTCAAGGTTTTGCTATAGAAGGCATGTAATCATCCCTGGAGATCCGATAGGTTGAGCTGTGTGCTCGTAAAAGTCTTGGGATTCTCTTTCGAGTTTTTGCAATAGGTATCATAGAAAAGATCCTGGGAGATCCGATAGGTTGAGCTGTGTGCTCGTAAAAGTCCTGGGATGCTCTTTCGAGGTTTTGCTATAGAAGGCATGTAATCAGTCTTGGAGATCTGATAGGTTGAGCTATGTGATTGTGAACGTCCTGGGATGCTCTTCAGAGATATTGCAGGTTGCAAGACACTCTTTTAAGGTTTTTCCTAACCACATGTAAAAGATCCTAGGAGATCCGATAGGTTGAGCTGTGTGCTCGTAAAAGTCTTGGGATGCTCTTTCGGGGTTTTGTGGTGGTCACATGTAAAAGATCCTGGGAGATCCGATAGGTTGAGCAGTAATCTTGTAAAAGTCCTAAGATGCTCTTTCGAGGTTTTGTTGACGCATGTAATCAGCCCTGAGAATTCCATAGGATGGCGCGCTCACAGAGATGATGAAGACCTACAGGAAGCTAGGCCTACATCCATCATGAAAAAGGGTTGGATTTGTAGAACTTCCTATGACGAGAAGAATTGAGAGATAGCACCTGTGATTGAGATGAAGAGTACATCAGCAGTGACGATGATGCTCCAGTGACCCAGTAACGATGATCCAGCTCCAGTATTGAAGAATTGTGCCTATATGTAATGATGACTTGTGTCAAGAGAATACCTTCCTAGTTAAGAGGGAGTGTTGATATATTTGTAACTTCGAAATATATTCACTTGTATATTATATGTATTACATTTGTACTTTATTGTATCCCCAATGGAAATGTATTATTCCTCCGATTAAAAGTATCGTCATTTGTATTTGCAAGTGTCGCAAGTATTATTGTAAGTGTCACAACTTATATTTGATGGGTTTTTAGACCACCTTGGTGGGGTCGGACCTATATGAGTTGTGTGGGTCAAAGGGTTATTAGAACACCCTAGTGGGGTCATCCCAGTGACATGTGGATGGGTTATTAGGCTTCCTTAGGAAGTCGACCCAGTTATAGTAAAAGGAAAGTCAAGTCATTGTATAAATAGAGACTGTGTCTGTACCATTCTATTCATTCACTCACTCACTCACTTTGCATTAGTGAGAGAGAGGAGGAGTGCACACAAGTGGAGGAGGAGAATCTGCTAGGAGACTATCTCTCATCTTGGGGTTTGATCTTTGTGATCTTTTTATTGGTGCTCATTCTATCTCTGAGGAAGTTGCGGTGTTTTTCACCTTCTTGGTTTTCCCTAGTGAAATGCTTCGTGTCTCTTGTCTCTTGTGTTTGATATGCTGTACATGTTGTTCTCTTGGTTAAGATCGTAGATCAGATTGAATTAAATTCTCAAAAACTAACAATAATTACTTTAGGCATCCTTTGCTTCTCCATTTTCAACTTCTTTCATTTATGATGCTACTTGTGCTTATTCTATATCTTCACAATGTTAGTTTTTCATCATTTAATTCAATATGATACATGATCTTAATTGAGATAACAACATGTACAACATATAAAACACAAGAGACAAGAGACACAAAGCATTTCACCAGGGAAAACCAAGAATGTGAAAAACCTAGCAACTTCCTCGAAGATAGAATGAGCACCAATACAAAGATCACAAAGATCAAACCCAAAAGATAGATGTCTCCAACAGCTGCTCCTCCTCCACTTGTGCGCACTCCTCTCTCTCAACTATGTGAGTTGGATGAGTGAGTGAATGAATAAATAGAGAGGTGCTCCTCTCTATTTATACTTTACCTTTACTTTCCTTTTACTCTAACTGGGTCGACCTCCCTTAGGAGAGTCTAATAACCCATTACCACTTGTCACTGGGACGACCCAACTAGGGTGGTCAAATAACCCTTTAACCCATACTGGACCGACCCCTCTAAGGTGGTCTAATAACCCATCAAGTATTTAAGTTACAACACTTACAATGTAACTTGCGACACTTGCAAATACAAATGATGACACTTCCAATCGAAGGAATAATACATCTCCATTGGGGATACAATAAAATAGAAATGTAATATACAAGTGAATATCTTCTGAAGTTACAAATACATCAACACTCCCTATTGACTAGGCAGGTATTCTCTTGACATAGGTCCTCAATACATATAAGCACAAGTCTTCAATTCTGGAAATGGTTCATCGTCACTGGATCACAAAGCATCATTATCACTGCTGCTATACTCATCATCTCGATCACTAGGGCTATCTCTTAATTCTTCTCGTCATAGTAAGTTCTACAGAGCCAACCCTTTTTCATGTTGTATGTATGCCTAGTCTCCTATAGGTCTTCATCATCTCTGTGAGTTGGCCATCCTGTGGAATCCTCATGGCTGATTATGTGCATCAAAAAAATGTCGAAAGAGCATCCCAGTATTGATTACGAGCTTACTGCTCAACCTATCATATATCACATGAATTTTACATGTGACCTCCAAAAAACCTTAAAAGAGTGTCTTGTGACCTGCAAGATCTCTAAAGAGCATTCTGAGACTTTTACGTGACTAGCACAACCTATCCAGATCTCGAAGACTGATTACATGTGGTCTCCACAAAACCTTAAAAGAGTGTCTTGCGTCCCGCAAGATATCTAAAGAGCATTCCAAGACTTTTACGTGCCTAGCACAACCTATCTGGATCTCCAGGAATGATTACATGTGATCTCGCAAAACCTTAAAAGAGCATCTTACGACCTGCAAGATCTCTAAAGAGCATCCCGGGACTTTTACATGCCTAGCACAACCTGTCCGGATCTCCATGACTGATTACATGCTTTTGCACAACCTATCCACGGCCACAGAGTATCATCTTGATACTCATGATCGCACTGTTCATCTTCGCATGGAGCATCATCCTGATGCTCATGATCATACTGATCATCATCATATAGTACATCATACTGATGCACATCATCATCTCATGATCATCCTGATCATCATCATACATAGCATCATCTTGATGTATATCATCACATGATCATCCTGATCATCATCATACATAGCATCACCTTGATGCATATCATCATCACATGATCATCTTGATCATCAAACGGAGCATCACATGATGCACATCTTGATCATACTGATCATCATCATATAGAACATCATCCAGAGCATCGTCCTGATGCTCCTCACACAACACTTACATCCATAGCCATGGGAAGGATCCTCCTACCACCATGCTTGGAATGGCTCCTGCAAATGTGTCCCATTACTTCCTGCTTGAAGTATCTTCTATCTGAAGAACACCAAGCCTCTCTCTGACGTACTCGAACTTCGCTCTGGCTAGTGGTTTGGTCAACACATCTGCAATCTGCTCATATGTCGAACATACAGGAACTTCACTGCTCCTCTCTATACCATATCCCTGATATAGTGATACTTGATCTCGATGTGCTTCAACTTGTCATGGAACACCAGGTTCTCAGACAACTTCACACAACTCTAGTTGTCACAGAAGATACAAGTATCATCCAACTAGAGATCAAACAAATCAGACAGTAGCTTCCTTATCCATACTTCCTCACAACTAGCCAAAAAAGCTATGAGACACTCTGCTTCGGCTATACTCAGTGCTACATAGGATTGCTTCCTGCTAAACCAAGAGATCACACCTGATCCTATATTGAAGAAGCACCCCGAAGTGCACTTTCTATCTATAGCACTGCCTTCCCAATTTGAATCAACAGAATCCTCCAGGTTAAAGTTTTTATTCGCATCATACTTGAGCCCATAATCAACCATACCCTTCAGGTACCGCAGAATATGCTTTACAACAATCAAGTGAACATGTCTAGGATCCATCAGGAACTGGCTCAAGGTGTTCATAGTAAAGCAACTATCTGGTCTCGTGTTTCTCAAGTACATCAAGGACCCAATCATCTGAGGATACATTGTGGCATCAACCAACTCTGATGAAGCATCACTCAATAGATTCATGTTCGATGCCATAAGTGTGGCCATGGCCATGCAGTCCATCATCCCGAACCGCTTCAAGATCTCTACTGCATACTTCCCTTGTCCAAGGAAGATTTCATCTGCTCTCTGCCACACCTCCATACCTAGAAAGTAATGCATCATACCCAAGTCCTTCATCTCGAACTCAGCATCAAGCTTCCTCTTCGTGTTGGCAATAAACCTTTCCTCACCTTTCACAAATAGGTCATCCACATACAATAGAAGTATCACTAGATTTCCTTCCTCAACCTTGTAGTAAAGGTTGGAATCCACTTTACTCTTGGTAAAGCCCAAACTGGTCAGGAAGCTGTCTATCATATCGTACCATGTCCTGGGTGCTTGTTTCAAGCCATACAAGGATTTCTTTAACTTGCACACATATGACTCCCTGGCATGTGTCTCAAAACCGAGTAGCTACTCCACATACACTTCCTATTCGACTACACCTTTCAAGAAAGTTGTCTTGAAATCCATTTGGTGTATCTTCCATTTCATCACTGCATCCAAAGATAGTACTATTCTGATGGAAGTGTATTTAGCTACAGGTGCAAAATTTTATTCATAATCTATCCCTTCTTTCTGGGAGAATCCACGAGCCACAAACCTTGCCTTGTATTTCTCTATGTTATCATATTCAACATGCTTGATCTTGTAGATCCACTTGGAAGTCACAACAGACTTCTCTTCTAGTCTTGGAACCACATCCCATACATCATACTTCATGATCGAATGGTACTCCTCGATCATGGAATCCTTCCATTACTGCATCCTGGGTCCTGGGAACTTCAGATTCTTCAATATCTTCAATAGGTAGTTTTCTTGAACTTTGTTGCTAGAACAAATGTTGTTGTCCTTTTTTTGTAGGTGATTGTACACAATCTTTCCTACAAGTCAAATTCAATTGCATGATTAGAAACATCTCATAGATTTCAAAACAAGTTCTTACACATAAAGACATATGTCATACAGTCATGCAATTATCTTAGCCAATTCTTCAATACAACATTTATCCATATCTCGTAACTTTCTAGATGCCTTTCATCTCTACCAAAACATTGTTAAGAGTGTGCACTACTCCAACATGTTAGCAAAGAGGTTTCATTCTAGATAAGTAGCGATGGAGTGTTGTACAGTACCATAGGCCACTTACCCATTACTATATTAGTAGTATCTTGTTCATTAATGCAACTTTTATAAAATGCATAATGTACATCCTAAATCTAGGAACATAAGTATGTACATGAATGAACAACATCATTTAAGTAATAAGAAATGACAATTCAAATACTTATATTTGTTTGCTTGTTGGGTGGACTCCCTCTCAATCTTTGCTTCCTTACAAGAATTACTGGAGTGTGCTCCCTCTTGATCTTTCCTTCCTTGCAGGAACTATTGGAGTGTGCTCCCTCTTGATCTTTGCTTCCTTGATTATCTGTCTTTGAACTTATATCCATCCTGGACCACTATGCATGCTTAAGTGTGCACTAGTGTCATCATTGTGTCATCCTCAAGATCTCATACATAATCATACATGCATTAGTATAATCTCAATACTATCAAAACATTATGATTCTAAATATGTATGGTCATGATCATTTCATACATAGGTAATTTATCACAAGCATTAGTATTCAAGGTTTCAAGGAGGAATTCTTTTACTCATGCATATTCTTATTTGACCATAGGACTCTTCTGGTTTTTCATATCATTATTCAAAGTAAGAAGCATAATATGCATAAGCCCATGATTACTCAAACTTATAACTTCATGAATAATCATTCTAAATCATACAACAATATACTTATATGAGATCCTAACACAAGGTAGGATTCTAACTCGATATAGGAAAAACATACTTGGATTATCATGTTTGCGAGTTATGTCTAACATACCCAAACAATGTCTTCTTTGTTCTCTTCAATGATTTAGAGACCTTGTGCTAGTAACCTGCATATCTCATAAGTTAAGCATTGTAGAACCAAGTTATACATACCTCGTAAGTAGAGCTTCTATGTGATCAATGGCTATGGATGATTCTTTGTCTTCATGTCACCATGGTCATATGTACTTGATCTAGAACTTGATTTGTCTTTCTTGATGTACCTTTCATGTTAGTGGACAACATCATCCTCATACAACACCACAGTGCATTAGTACAATCAAAAGTGTCATAACCTTAATCAGTGAATGTCTTCTATCATTCACATGCATTCATACTTTTACTAAGGTGATAAGACAAGTCTAAAATTAATCAAGATTGTACTAACCTCAATAATATGAAGACAAACATATCATAAACTTAATCATGAAGAGATTTCAAAACATACATGTATCTCCTCAAGTCATACCTATTAGGATTGCTTGTAGTATTCTTATGTAAGTCCTTAGCCTCATCTCCCTCTGGAAATGGAACTTCTTCACTTATGTAGGTGTCCCATTCATTCTCTTATAGGATTAACCCAATCTACTTTGATTTGTTGAAAACTGGATCTGGAGCTGGTTAGGGTTTGACAGAGAAACCTTAAAAATCGAAACATGGAATTTCAAACTTTTGTCTGGAAAGGGAGATGCATTTGACTGAGGCGAGCAAGCTGGTGTGCTCAGATGTTGAGAACTCCAAAAATTGACCCTCCAAAAATGACCTGTGAGTTTCGGATCTACAGCTTTTGTCAAATTCTGGTTTTCTGGTATTCTGGTCAAAATCCTGAACTAGGGTTTGATAGAGCCCAAGGTTCTGCCCAACCAAAAAATTCGATCTTGGGCTCTAAATTTTGATTTTTCTGAGGAGCATCAAGCCGTGGTATTAGATTCTAAAAATTCCAACTTTTTTAGAAACCCTAATTTCCTGCAGCAGTGACAATCCAAAAATGAAAGTGCTCAGAATCCAATTTTGTTTTGACAGAAATATATGCCATATTGTTTTTGATGTATCTCTGAAATTTTGGATCCTTAGGGTCTGAAACTTCAGCCTGTGGTAGACTGTCCTGTCATCTTTCTAACCCCATATATCCGAGCTCCAATGGATTCTCCATGAAAGATATATTCAAGTGTCACAACATGACTTGTTTATGGGATGAAACATCATAGCGAACTTGTACGGAGTTCCACGTGTCGCTATTTCAACTTCGGCCTCTGAAATGCGGACCCTAACTACCACTTTTTACGGAATTCCATTTGGAGCTTCCTAGCCCGAGATATGACCTTTGTGCCTAGGTCGCCTATTTAGGGCTTCATTTAGGAAGAGGCAGAAACCCTAACTTGTACGGATCATATCTCACAAAGTACAACTAATATGAGTCTTATCTTCAGACACAAGGTACATGAACATTTCATCTTCAGCCTGTAGGAGTTTCAAATCCTAAATCTTCGCCAAAACTGATTTATAGCAAAAGTTCCACGATGACTAGTTTTTACTATATCAAGCCCTAACTTCCAATTTGTCGCAAGTGCAACAAGTGACGTAAATGCCATACAATGCCTTTCTTTAGGCTATCTCTGATACCATATTATTTTTTCATCATTTAATTCAATATGATCTAGGATCTTAACTAAGAGAACAACATGTACAACATATCAAACGCAAGAGACAAGAGAAACAGAGCAATTTACCAGGGAAAACCAAGAATGTGAAAAACCCCACAACTTCCTTAGAGATAGAATGAGCACCAATACAAATATCACAAAGATAAAACCTGAAATATAGATGTCTCCAGCAGCTACTCCTCCTCCACTTGTGCACACTCCTCTCTCTCAACTATGCGAGTTGGATGAGTGAGTGAATGAATAAATAGAGAGGTGCTCCTCTCTATTTATACTTTACCTTTACTTTCCTTTTACTCTAATTGGGCCGACCTCCCTTAGGAGAGTCTAATAACCCATTACAACTTGTCACTGGGCCGACCCCACTAGGGTGGTCTAATAACCCTTTAACGCATACTGGGACGACCCCTCTAAGGTGGTCTACTAACCCATCAAGTATAAGTTACGACACTTACAATGTAACTTGCAACACTTGCAAATACAAATAAAGACACTTCCAATCGGAGGAATAATACATCTCCGTTGGGGATACAATAAAATACAAATGTAATATACAAGTAATATCTTCCTAAGTTACAAATACATCAACACATAATCACCAAAATTTCGTTGAACTACAAAGTCTTTTAGATGAATACCATTCACTTAACCTATGGAAACTATAGGGTGTAATGTTACGAGGTATTTCTAAATCTGTAGCCAACTTATCTAACCTTTCACTCTGTGCTGCCATTCTCTTTTCCATATCCAAAATCCTAGCAAATTGGTCTTCATGATGACTACATATGATTTCATTAATATGCAAAATTACCTCTTGTAAGGTGTTCATATGTGGTGATAAGCACCTCAAGATGTTGTGAAGCTCAGTAAATCCACAATGAACACACTCATCATTTTGGTTGTTTTCTTCCATAGTACCAAAATAAAGTACAAGAGAAATGGTGCTTGGAGAAATAACCTAAATTGCAAATAAATTGCCTAAGTCTCCATTGAGATCACCTGGATAATAAACCAAAAAAGGATTTCCTAAAAAACAAGAGTTCAAGTTTTCATCCACAAACCAACATTTGCAATTAAAATAATCATGTCATAGTCCAATTCTTAACAAAGAAACAAACCAAACAAAATTATTCCCATCCTCTTAACTACCCAACAATATTCACCACCACCCCTACAAATTATGAAGTAACCCAAAACCAATTTTTTGCTCAATCCAACTTACCATATGATGAAGTTTTTTGGCATTAATAGTCAGAGATATCGTACACGCACCAAGATTTTCCATCTGAACCAAATTAAAACTCCCACTACAGAATAATCCAAGTTCAAGTGTGCATTGATTACTTGAATGAGGAGGACTTAAAAGTGATTTCCTCAACCGCATCCATTTCCATTTATCACATAAATACTAGTAAGTGTGATTGCTAATGTATTTCATGAAGGAATTAAGTGAGTTATAACACTCCTTTTCCCAATTTCACCATCACATTCTCCATGGTTTATGTAAATTTGGTATCACATGAACAAAGAATATGAAAATATTCAATAAATTCAAACTTTGTAGCTATACCATTAATACCTCTAATGATTATAGAAGTGGGAGAGAAATTTCCAAAATTTGTCATTCTTACTTGACCAATGATGAGAGAAATTGCCATCATCAATTTGTTGTAGGTGACATTGTCATCATTTTGTCCATCAACAATCTGTCCATAAGATGATCATCTTCATTCTATTTAATAGCATGTCCTCATTCTTTCCCCAAACATATCTTCATTTGTCCATGGTCATGCTGTCATTAATCTACCACTGCTACGTCCTTAGTGAATCCCAAAAGGTTAGAGGTAAAATTTAGTTTACTGCTGCACCACTGCTCCTGCTGCTACTGCTACTTCACCGAACCTTCCTCAGTCATCCTGACCCTCGAAAGCAGAGCTCTCCTCAATCTCTCGAAATCTTCACACATTGCTTCCTTAAAAATGAAACTTGTCTTCTATTTATACTCTTCATCACAATCAATTAGGAGGCCGACATGTCATCTTTGTTTTAATTTTAGCCATCCATCAATCAGGGAGTTAATAATAATTTTAATTTCATTATATCCTTTCATAATATTAAATGTGATACACACATATTCCCTTAATATTCCAGCAATGCACTCTTAAAAATGCCCACAGTGGGCTCCAATTTGATTCCTGTAAGGGCCATCAACACATGCACATATTGGTCTTGGATTATGCACGCAATGGTCTCATGTAAATTCTCGCATGCCCTTGCCAATATGCCTGAAGTACACCACAAATTCCTGCAGTGGGTGCTTCAAAGAATGCTTACAGGGTCCTTTTGATTATGCCCGCAATGGGGCTTTGAAATGCCCACAAGGGGCCTTCCAAATGCCCACACATCTTCCTTGTCCACCTCATCATCTTGTCTTTGTCCTCTAAGCTTATGTTTTCCAAATAATTGTCCTCCATGTCACCAAGTTATCTATCCTTCTTGTCATGAATCATGTCCTCCTTGTCATGTTCCATGTCATCAAACACCATGCTTGACAAGACATCAAGCTTGCTTTCTTGTCACTTGTTTTTGTCTTTTCCTTAGCTTACCATGTCCTTCTTCCATGATTTCCATAAACACTTTTCATGCTTGCCATGTTTGTCATATTTGTCACCTTTTCCATTCCTCAAGCCATGTCACCATATCCATTGTGCTTTCCATAATGTGTATGCTTCATGTTCTTAACTCTTCCATGTATTTGTCATTAATGGATTGTCATCAATGTCATTATCAAGTCCTTGTGATCAATCCTTTGTCAAGTCTTCTACACTTGTCATGCTTGCTTTTCACTTGTCAAGTCATCAAATCTTGTCATGTTTACCATTTGTCCATTCAAGTCTTTGCAATGTCATCACTTTGACCTTTGTCATTAATGTGTTGTCATCAATGACAACTTTGTCCATCAAACACTTCAAGAATAAATTGTCAATCTTCTTTGCCACATTATCTTCAATGAATGACAATAGAATGGGTCATTTGTTCCTATCATGGGCCCAATCCATTGTGGATCAAAGGACACGATCCCCACAACCATGTTCTTTACCAAGTCTTGAACAAATGGACTGCACCAATACAATAAAAACTTTATATAATATCCAAAGCCCATCAAACCACTATCATCTAACTTGAACCTAAATTAATTGCAGTCATGTTTTTTAAGTACTATCATTGTCATTCTCATTGGAATTTCATTTAATATTGTTAATACTATTTCTACAAATTCAATCTAAAAATTGTAGTGTTCGCATAGGTGTCTGCGAGCTCCAATGACCAGCCATCCCCACCTGGGATCAGCAGATCTCCACCTGTGCAGGTATCGTGTGTATTAAAGTATAAATTTAATTTCAAATATGATGACTTGTCTTTGTATATTTATATTTTTGTATATTAAAATATGAGGTCATAAATGTGTATGCAGGTGTGAGCACCTCGGCCTGCTAGTGCCATTATTCCTCCCTCCCCGTCATTTCGGCCACCATATATGCCAATTGTATCCCGCGGCATACATTCCTCCTTCCATGCATCCCTCCCCACCCCTTTCCATCCATCCCTCCCTTCCTATATAGCACCACACTTCCATCTAGCTCCCCATTCCCTTTCATATCCTGTGTCCCATCAACCCATCCCAAGCTTTCCACCACCTCCTTACAGTTTCCCATGTTTCCACCCTCCCCCATCTGACCACAATATACCACCCATCCACATTCACCTATCCCTCGACTACAACACAGACCCCCCCCCCCCCACATTCCCCCACCACACTCGCTTCCCCTTCCATGTGGCCCCATCCATATTACGACCAGTTGGGGTTTATCACCCTAGACATGCATCTCCACTTCGCCCATGCCAGTCCATGCCTCCTTCTTCCACCTCTACTTCTTCCAGTATGCCCCCCAGTGGTGTAGCCACCATCGATGTGGCTACATCCCCCCTATACCATTCACCCTAGCATTAGAGGAGGTTGTCTAGCCGAATGCTCCATCCGTCATCCCTGAAGACCAACCGGTGGTGTTCACAGTGAGATTGACTAGTTTATGAAAATCTTGTTAAATTTTAACAAAAATTACTATATGCATCTAATTTCATCATTTATCTGATTGTTCTAAATGAACCACTTATACTATGAAACGAGAACTCGACACAGTTCTCATTTTTATCTCTCCTAATTTTAGTAGCTATTTTTACCCCCCATTTCAAAAATGGTTGATACCAGTATCACACATTTTCATTTTGAGCCATTTTTGGGGGCCTTTGAATTATCTTTGTTGTAAAATATTTTTAATTTCTATTTTCAAGTGTGTTTTTAGAAATTTAACAAAATAACATACATTTTTAAGTAATTTTTAATGAAAAAACATACACATTTTACGATTCTTTCTCTAAAATAAGACATTTTTATGGACAAAATAAGGCATTTTTATTGACAAAATTGTAAACAATTCTAGAAAATAAATATATTTAAAACCATTTTCAAAGAATTTTCAGAGATTTCTTGTATAAAAATGATCATATTTCATATTATTTTCCGAAAAGTGATGATTCACATAAATTCAAGAAAAAATATACAAATTATTTGTAAAAAACATATTAAAAACATTATATGTAGAAATTTTATTTATAAAATAAAGTCTGAAATTCAAAACATTACTAATATATCTTATCAAAAAATTGTCAAAATTAACATTTTCTTCAAAACATGAAACTATTCAACAATATCATGCATGCCAAATTCTTCATTGACATTGGAATTTTATGGAGCTTGACTTTCCTCAGAGACATCAATGTCCTCTTCCATTGGGTCTTAGTATGTCTGCAAGATCCTCAAAGTGCTCCTTTCCAAACACCCCTCCTAATGGGGGTTGGGGCTCTTTTGACATCTTTGCCACAAGTGTTTCACTAAACTCTATTTTCTTCAAACCAACTTCTTACAGTTCATCTGGAAGAACTTGAATAACCTTAATTATTTGCTTTATGTAATTGCATTGGAGTGGATCATTATCAATGGATATGCAATTTCTTCCTTTCTGTAAGGAGCATGCTATTGTTGTACCTAATCACCAAAAACAAAAATAAAGTAAAGTCAAATAGCATAAAGAAGCATACTTTAAAACAATAAAATAATCAAGGATAAAACATACAATAAATCTTGATATATTATTTCATATGTAATATGAGAAAGTTTACCTGAACCCGAGAACAAATCTAAGACCCAATCTCCTTCTCTTGAAAATGTATCTATGAGATAATTAATCAATGCTTGTGGCATTTGATAAATGTTTACAGTCACTCCTTTCAAATCCCTTTCTTCATATGTTAATTGTTTTACCATGGAATTATAACTCAATATCTTACTATGTTTTCCTCCACTCTTTTCATTGATTAAAAGAGATTCATAAGCCTCCTCGTGTGTCCAAGTTGCAACATGTATGCTTTCATCATCACTCAGGGATGGATCGCTTCCTGAGCTATGAACATTAGGATTTTTCCTGTAACAAAAATATAAAACAATTAATTAACTTATCAATAAATATAATTGATTTATAAATTCAAAAATTTGATAATATAGTGCAAATATATTACCAACGAAGTTGCTTCCTTTTTTTCCCTTTACCCCTGAAGGCTGTCAACAAGCCCCCTAATTGTGTGTCTGAATGGAAAACAAAAAATATCCATAGTGGTGATGTTCTAACATCTACAAATCCCGAAACCACTTTACTGAATGATTGGTAATTATAAGGCTCACAATCATAAGTAGTGTTTCAGATATTGTATCCATGAGGGATATCTGCAATCACTAGTGCATACTCCTTTTTGGGAAAAATATTTGCAATGTCTACACAGTCACCTAAAATGAATTTATATTGCATAGTGTCAAGCCCATTCCAAATATAATCATCAAGTGTATCATCAAGTTCAACGTTTGCAAGACGTTGTCTCCTTTGTCGTTCTATTTTGGCTCTTTGGATATGAATTTTGAAGGACTCCGGTACTCCATCTCCAGCCCTCTTTGGCATCTTCAAATTAAAATGATCTATATAAGTAATAAAATAGAAATGAATTGAATTAGAAAATAAATAAAATAGGATGTATCATAGATCAACATACCTTCTTGAATGCAACAAAAAATTGTTTTAAAGTTTCTATCGAGCTTGAGTCTGGATAGTTGCATTTGACATCATCCCAACTCTTCTCACTCAACATTATAACCATATCCTCTTGTATTTTCATGTAGACCTTGTGACTAGAAAATGAAACAATAAATGATGTTTACAATCATATATAATAATATAACATAATACCTAGAACATAACAAAAATGTTAAATTCAAAAAAATGCTCAACTTACTTGTCAAGTTAGCTACACATTTCCTCCATGGATAATTCACCTGAATTTACCCGTGATAGTATTGTAGCTATTAATGTTTCATCCTTCACACCTTGCATTGTTCTCCAAGGTGTAATAGTCATGTCTTCAAGTAGATTCTTGACGTCAGGACTTTCCTTACCACTGCTCCATGGAACAACTCTACCTTTTTTCAGTTTCTGGTTTTTTATGCCAATATTCTCCCACAAGCTAAATATGTCATCAATCAAATCCCATGTTTTCCCAACTCTGAATGCCAACTGGAAATAGGCATCTACAGATCTGAATGCATCACTTCCTCTAGAATTTTTTTGTAGCACAATATCATCTTTAATAGGGAGACCTATTTCCATACAACATTGTCTCCGAAAAATTGCATCAACTCTAGAATTTTCCCCGCCGGATATTTGCACAGATTCATTGTGTATAAATCTCACCCTTTAAACAAATGTCATTGTTAACCTATATTCACTATCTGTGTTATGATCCCATGCCAACAACTTTGCTTCAACATCTGTTAAACCAGCATAAATGATGCATTTAACTGTTTCAAAACTAGGGTTATTGGGATATTCTTGCCTCTGTAGAATGATTCCCTCCAAGAACATAATATTTGTAATGAAAACATCTTGTTTCATCAAATTCATCTCTAGTAGGAAAAAATTTCGGGTCAACAAGGACTAGGTAGTCAAACACATGTACATAGGGATTGTGCCTCACCAATGCTTTCAAGTTGTGAATATGCATGTGATGTGGTTTTCTAATTCTAAATTGATCTTGCCCTTCTGTGGGTTTATAAAGTTGATTCACATTCAACTCAAATGTATGTCAACTGTTAACCAAATTATCTCTCCGCAATCGATCTCGAATGGCATTTTGTGTTGTCTTGACAATGCCATCCTCTAGATCAACACCTGAAGTAATGATTTCCCTACTGCCACCAGAATTTTCACTCTCAGATTCAGTAATAACTTTGGTTTCAGTAACAACATATCTCCTCTTTTTTTTATTTGAAGGGGTTCCTTCTAAATCAACAATGCCTTCAATAGGAATCGAGTCACTCTCAACCATATTTCTTTTACAAGATTGTTTGTTACTATTACTAGCAGGAGTAACAATCTCATTTGCAACAATTTCATCATGTTCAGTTGGGCAAGATGAAGATTTAAATATAACCCTTCTATGTACCTGATTTGATTGTCGGATGCTCTTTCCTCTTTGTGCGTATACTTCTTCAGTTTGAACATTTAACACTTGTTTTTTCTTCCTTGCTTCTGGTCCCTTTTGAATAACGACACTAATGACATCCATAGGATCAGCCTCTGTATAATAAATTCCATTCAACTTTTTTGAAATCGAAATGGAAAAATCCTGCAAAATAAAAACATTATCGTATTAAATCTATTACATGGTGGTATCCAAGTTATAACAAAACTAGTTTAAGAATAATATCAATATTCAAACTTACTCTCCT
The DNA here is from genome assembly GCA_027924585.1 of Larix kaempferi. Lineage (NCBI taxonomy): Eukaryota > Viridiplantae > Streptophyta > Pinopsida > Pinales > Pinaceae > Larix > Larix kaempferi. The sequence continues at coordinate 218,373 of BSBM01001612.1, forward strand.
GCTTTCAATTTCATCCATGACCCCTTGACAAAAATCTATGAAATTTTCTTGAACATTATATTTTGCAATCTTCAAAGCATATCGTATTTTCGCAAAGTTCTTGGCTTGTTTCACCTGTGCATAAACAATATATGTGCCCAACACTACACATATATCTCTCAGCAATCCCAATGGATTGTAATCTACTTGAATATATGGATCTACAAAACAATATAAGAGAATGCTTTCTGGTTTTCCTTGATTTTTTTCCTTCAGATGCCAATGATACTTTGTTTTGTCTTCTTCTGTTGCATGTTTCCATTCTCTAACATTCTTTATTCTTAATTCTTCAAAGCTAAGAACTCTGTCTTGAGTCTGAACATTCTTAGATGCATCAACTATTTTTTTCGATGCAATGATTGCCGCTCTTGATCCAGAAACGTTTACATATATCTTTCTTGATGCCATTGTACCTATATCCAAAATGTAGAGTTTTAAAATAATTCAACAAATATTTATAATCTAAACAAAATCAACATCAATATTCACTATAAACTGTATTTGAAAAACGTTTTGAAAAATTTAAAAATATTTTTACATTCATAATCGTTGTTTTTTACGTCTTGAATTTAAGAAAAAATGTAAATCTACACCCTACCCCCCTAAAATATATAATAATTAATTTTAAAATAAAAATTAGACCTACCCCTACCCCTACCCCCTAACTATATAATAAATTGTTTAAAATACAAATTTAAAACTAACCCCCTACCCCCTAACCCCCTTAACAATATAATAAAATATTAAAAAAAAAATAAAACTAACCCTCCCACCTAGAAATATAATACAAAAGTTAAACCCCCCCCAACCTAGCAATAAAATACAAAAGTTAAAAAAAAAAATTAAAACTAACCCCTGCTAATAAAAATTTAAAAAAAATAGAATAAAAATTAAAAAACAATATAATAAAAATTAAAAAACCAAATATTTAAACTACCCCACAAGATATTCATAATTAAAAAAAAAAAATTAAACAAACCCACCCCCTAAAAAATATTAAAAATTAATTAAAAAAAAAAAACCTCCCCTTTCCCCTTCCCCCTCCTCTCGGGACACCCATTTGGGCGTCGAAGGGCGGCCCTCATGGATGGCCACAATGCCCAGCATCGTCGACGCCCGTGAGGGCCGCCCTTTGGTGCCCAAGCAACCGAAGGTCCTCCCGCTTGGTCGCCAAAGGGTGGCCCTCATGGGTGCTCGCGATGCCAAGTCCACCCGCTTGGGAATCACGGGCACCCGTGAGGGCCGCTCTTTAGCGCCCAAGCGGGCAATCCGGGAGGAGGGGGAAGGGGGAAGGGGAGGTTTTTTTATTGAATTTTTAATATTTAAAATGGGGTGGGGCGCTAGGGTTGATGGTAAAAAATATTTTGATAGGGGGCGGAGGGTAAAATAAATTAAGGAATGGAGCATGGGTAGGTTTGGTTAAAAAAATTTAGTTTCTATTTTAAACCGAAAACTAATATTCGTGGAATAAGGGGCAAGCCTTGCCTCGATTAATAATACATGAATTTAAAAAAAAAATACATTTAAAAAAATATAAAACTAACCCAGAAAGTGGTAGAGCCTCCTGTGTTGAAAGTGCTAGAAGTTCCTCTCTACAATCTTCCCATTCTTGAAAACCTTCATGAATTGCTCCAAAGACTAAACAATCTTGTATTAATAAGATAGATTAGGTTTAAGTTTACCATTCTTAAGAATGTTAAAAAAATAAAAATGTAAAAGAATAAAAAAATAAAAAAATAAAACAAACATTACTAAATTAATAAAGCCATAAAACAAACATTACTAAATTAATAAACCCATAAAATAATTATTGCAAAATTAACAAAAAAGCTAATTAATTTATTAAAAACAAAAGAAGCAGTAACCTTGCAAGTGTTACTAAATTGCTCCAAAATAAATGATGAATAGTAGGAAATCTAAATGGTTTTTATAGCCTAGATTAGGTTTAACATTACTTTTTTACTAATGCGGGATAAAAAAAATGAAATTAGTTACTGCATAATTATTAAATTTATATAAGATAGGTTAAAATTAAATAATTACTAATGTTATGAATGCTGAGTAAAAAAAATTTAATAGTCATTGTTTTGTTACAAATTGTATATAAAAAATGTTAAGAGAAATTTTACTAGTCTTATATGTCTGGGATAGAAAATGTAATTAGTTAATATATTATTTCAATATTTTTAATATCATGAGTGTGAGCTTTAATTTTGTAGGGAAAATTTGGAGGGAAAATTTTGAATGAAAATTTTGAACGAAAATTTTGGATGGACGTTTTGGAGAGAATATTTTGGAGGGAATATTTTGGAGGAATATTTCCATTCTCATAGCTATAAGATTGTCGGTCGACAGTTGCACCATTCTACCTTTTGGTGAGGACTGTGGTAAAATTTCTTTGTAGTTGAGTGATTAAGATTTTTCTATAATTCTATCTTTTAGTGAGAAGTCATGGACTCATCTGAAGTAAATTCCAATGTCAATGAAGGAATGTATTTTTCATCTAGCCAAGATACTGGCAGTGCAAGCAATGTAATCAAACATGTTATTCAAGAACTTCCTAATTATGAAGATTTTGAAGACACTAGTAATGAAGAGAAAGAATGTGATCATGATGAAGAGGTTCCTCCAAGTGGGGATCATAAAGAAATCAAATAGTATGATGACGATTTTCCTCCCAGCAAGGATTTTCAAGGCACCAATGATGATTTTCCTGAAAGTGAGGATTTTCAAGGCACCAACGATGATTTTCCTTCAAGCAAAGCTTTTCCTCTCAGCGAGGATTTTTTGTGGGATTGATGATGATTTTCATCCCAACGAGGATTTTAATGGGATAGATGATGATCTTGGTGAGGAAGAAGACATCAATAATGGTGAAAATGATTTTCTTCAAAGAGAGGATTTCAATGGTATTGATGATGAGTTTCCTCCAAGAGAGGATTTCAATGGAACCAATGATGAGTTTCCTCCAAGCGAGGATTTCAGTGGCATCGATGATGAGTTACCTCAAGCGAGGATTTCAATGGAAACGATGGTGACTATCATCCAAGTGAGGATTTCAATGGCACCGATGATGATTTTCCTCTGAGCGAGGATTTCAATGGCACAGATGATGATTTTACTCCTAGTGAAGATTTCAATGGCACTGATGATGATTTTCCTCCGAGTGAAGATTTCAATGGCACCGATGATGATTTCCCTCCGAGCGAGGATTTCAATGGCACCAATGATCATTTTGTTGATGATGAAGCCACCAATGATGAAGACAATGATTCTCCTTCGAGTAAGGATGTTACAGGCACCAATGATGAAGAGAGTGATTCTCCTCCAAGTAAGGATTTTACAGGAAACAATGATGTGAATGTTGAATCTCTAGAGTTCCCTTTCAGTGAAGAATTTAGTGGCACAAATAATGTTGATTGTCACATTGATCTAGCAGTAAGCGATCAACCTATTAGTGATCATGACAATAATTTTCATAATGAATTTGGTGATGAAATTTTCAATGAGGGGAGTCCTATGCATCATAATGAAAAAATTCATCCTGGTGAGGATCTTGTTGTAGACATAATGGTTTAGGAGATCTAGTGACAGAATCCAATGCAGAGCAGGATTAAGTGTAGGACTAGACCTTTTTATGTAAATCCAAAGCATTCCAGTTATACAAGGTCTAGGAAAGAATTGCTCACAAGTCCAAGTTCCATTACTCATTTGATTTTGAGTGAGTGTTGCCACAAAAGTTGTTTGAAAAGTTTAGGCTACAATTATGTCTTGGAGAGAAGGAAGATGTATCTATCAATGAACAAAAGCATGCAAAATTCATATTTAGTGGGCTGCATGATTTCTACTAGGACAAGTTATGATTATCGCGTTGGAAGAATTATGCTTTGTAGAAAGGCATTCAAATGGATTCACTTAATTGGTAATCTTCGATTATCAAGAATCCAAGCAAGGATAGAAAAGGAGACTACATTTACACTGACAATTATCAGGGACGAATCACTGGGCCATCAACACACATTGCAATATCATGGATGCATGATTTCTTTTCCAAGCATGGAGAGAGTATGCCAAATAGAGAAACAATACACATTCTAGATAATTTCACATGGTATAAAATATACAACTTATACAAGAATTATGTTCAAGGTGGTCAGGGAAATGACAACTTCATTAGATATGCAGATTTCACAATAGTATGGAAAAATAAGTTCAACAACATCCACATTCCAAAGAGGTCAAGGATGGGGTTTGTAGTAAATGTGCTTCTCTTAAAGAAAGAAGGGATAGAAAGAGGTATGTTTACAAAACAAAAAAACAAATAGATAAATGTCAATTATTGAAGCTAGTTGACAATATTTTTTTTGTTATGTTGTTTGTAGATTCCATAATCAATGCACTGCAAGAACATCACAATCAACAATCAAATGAACGGAAAAAATTGTACAAACATCGCAAGAAGTGTTATGATGCTCCACATAAGTATATGGGTTTGATAATTGATGGCATGGATCAGAAAAAAACAATCTTGCCACATTTTGTCTGTGTGCCAAAGAATTTAAAGGAGGAGAATTTTATTCAATTTCACTTGGTTGGGTGTATGGTTTTTAATGGTCAAATGATTCCAAGGGTTTACTTTACAGCTCCAAATATTCACAATGATGCAAATTTGACCATCAACATAATTCACCATGTCATTACTCATTGGCTTGGTGATCTTCCAGAAGTTCTATATCTACAATGGGACAACACAAGCCAAGAAAATAAAAATCAGGTCGTGTTTGGTTATCTAAGCATGCTTGTTGAATTGGGAATTTTTAAAAAGGTAAAAGTTGGGTTCCTTCTTGTTGGGAATACGCATGATCATATTGATCAAATGTTCAGCCATTTTGCAAGGACATTGAGGGGGAAGAAAGTGGGGATCCTACCATCGTTGATTGAAATTATAGGGAAAGCATACCATCCAGAGCTTATTGTATAGAAATTGGAAGAAACTGTTGACATGCGAAAATTTCTGTTTGGATCGCATGGTGAAGAAAGGTGCATTGAAAAACTTAATGACATTAGCTTTCAGCATCAATTTCATATAAAAAAGATTGATGGAAAAACACTATTGTGGGGCAAGAAGTAATCAACTAGCACAAAATGGGGGCCTTCATCAGGTTTGGCATTTCTGAAATTCATCCCAAGTCATCAAATGTATGCTTCAAATTTATTGTTATTTCAATAATCTACAAAGATTCAGAATGCAAGGAGACATAGTAGAGATGTTGATTCTTCTCAATGCTGGGAAGAAATAAAAAATTCTATCGAAGATACATATGAGCACTTTGATGTTGTTGATTCTGTTTGGTGGGAGTCTTTTTTCATGGAGCAGAGTGACATAATTTCAAACTCTACAAATGGAGATATATTTTTTAAGACTCCATTTTCTTGGCCACAAAGTTTATCAAATGAAAACGAGGTAACAAATGTTGAACCTTGAGCTGTTGATTTTTCTCAAGTAGAGGAAAGAGAAATGTATATTGGCTCTAGAAGATCATCTGCAGAGCATCTAGAGATGGAAGACCTTTACAGGGGCTCGGTACAAGATATAAAGGAGGGTTGCATGATTGCAGTTTTGGCTACAGATGATCCATTTCATTATCCATTATGGATTGCAAAAGATATGAAGGTCAATAAAGAAAATGAAGAAGTAGTATTATTAGAAGTAAATTGGCATGCAACAAATACACACCCATTTGATGGTGTGTACAAGGCAGGGATGGTGGTTGAGAAAAAGGTTTGCAGAAAGAGAAAAAGAAAGGGTCAAAAAATAAATCGCCACTACATTGACATCTTGAAATTAGAGGAAGTTGATATACTTCTTTATGATTTCAAGTTGACAAAGAAAGACACTCTCCGCTCCAAGACTATAGAGATTATCAAGAGGTTGTTGCCACAACAAGAAGTTGCAAGATGGGAGTTTGTTAAACCAAGTCGTAGATCTCGAAGGAATATGACATCTGAAATGATGCGCATAGATGTAGACTCAGATGGTGCACCCATTCATAATAGAGAAGAATATGGGTCATCTACATCTTCATCAAGTCCTTCATCTATAGAAAATGTAGATTCTGATGGGGTGTCAGAATCCATGGATGAATTTGAAGAAGCAGTTTAGATGCTTTTTATTAGTATGATTTTTGTAATTGAAACTCCAGAGGAGTTTTTGATGATGGGGTGTCAGAATCCATGGATGAATTTGAAGAAGCAGTTTAGATGCTTTTTACTAGTATGATTTTTGTAATTGAAACTCTAGAGGAGTTTTTGAATATTTATATGAACCATTTGTTCTTGTATGGTCTAATATATTATCTCATTATGAATCACATCATAATTTCTTTGTTTTTATATGGTTAGAGTGGTGAAATCATTAGAGAAATTTGTTTTTTGTTTAATATGCAATTTTCCAGAAAGTTGTAATTTATCTCTTGAAGAAATTTTTTACTTTTCCAATTTAGGGTCATGCCTAGTGCAATGCCACACAATATTTGAAATGTAAACATGCTTAGAGGGTGAAAGAAGAGGATTGAGACCTAAATGAACGTTTCATAACTCAGGATCTATGATATGGGGATGAAATGATTTGGGCCCTGGTCTCTAAATCATTTGGATATGGGTGTTTGTCACACCAAAGATGGCCCATATGGCCTCAAACATGGCCGAGTAAGGAAATGATACAAAAAAAAACCCTCTCGTAAGTCCAACTTTCAAAAAAAATTGTAAGGGGCCCCTGGATTTTACCTGGCAGGGTGTTGTGGTCACAACAATGGGATACGTGAGCCATGAGTAGGTTTTGTAAACTGAAATAAGGACTTTAATCCCTAAATGGACTTCTCAACCTCAAGTGCCATGAACAAAACCTAAAAGCCACAACATGATCCCTCTATAAGGTGTCTTTGGAATCAAAGTTGAATGCGAGTGTCATTGCAATGTCTTCGGAATCATGTCCGAGTATTAAACGAGAGCCTTTATCAGTAATATTTTCTTCTTGGGAATATGGACACCATTAATTGGCTAATATAGATTATCCCTAACATGATTTATGCATTGTGGATGGCTCTTGGGCCCTTAACCATAGTCTTGGTAGAAAAACAATAGCCTAAAGCTCTTGGCCATGGTTTATGGAGGAAAATAACAATCTTATACCTGAAACATATTTTGTCAATATCAAATGCAGTGAATGCATCCTTAGACTACCATGCAAGACCATGGATATGTTGCAAGGCCTTAAACATCATCAAAGAATGAAAACAGGTTCCTTGAGAACTTATTGAAGCATACTGCGCTCAATTGAATTCCACTTGATCCTTAACTGAAACTTCTTGACCTCAAGCATCGTCAATAACACATAGAAGCCATGACACTAGCCCTCTACAAGGATTCTTTTGCATATGAATCGAATATGGCTGCCATTATGATGTCTTGGGAATTAAGGATTTATCTTGGCTCCTTAACCATGGTTAGTGGAGGGAAACAAGAGCCTCCAACACTAACTCTTGCTTCTAGGGCACAAACACCATGAATGAGTCCCTGAACCACCGCATATGAAATATATAAGGTATTAGTCAACTTCAAGTGTGTTATGTGTGCCATGAATAGGTTAGCTGTGAATCAAAGATGGGTGTCAAGGTTTTACCAAGGTATAGGTACAACAAGAATCTCCTCATGCCTTAATGAAGCTTCTCATGCTCAAGCACCATGAACAACACCTACAACTCAAGATGCTTCTTAGGATACGATGTTGAATGCATATTCAAACCACCACACATAACCCTTGTGGGGTATCTCTAGAAAATGCAGAGGGATACATATACATGATTAGGCCACATCACATGCCTTAAACAAGATTATGTCTTCGACCCACGCCGAGAAAGTTTGTCGAGGCCATGGATAGTGTTGCTAAGTATGTTAGTGGGATACATTCAACATGAGTATTTTTCATAAATTGGGAATGGGTCTATAATCCTAAACATGCCTAGATAGAACAACCGGCTTCAACCCTAAAGTAACCATTTCAAGCCCAAGTGCCATGGTTTGGGGAGGAAAACACTTCATCCTCAACGCATAAAACTAGTCTTTTAGGTTTAATAGCCATCAACACGTGCAAATAATGGCATGGACCCTCTCTAAGGGGTCTTTAAAATCAAATTTTGATATGGATTCCATTATCATCATCATCATCTTCATCATCAACATCATGACATCATCATCATCATCATCATCATCATCTTCATCATCGTCATCATCATCATCATCATCGTCACCATCGTCATCGTCATCGTCATCATCATCCTCATCATCATAATCATCCTCATCATCATAATCATCAACAACATCATCATCATCATCAATCATTGATGATGATGATGATGATGAGGATGATTGAATGAGGATGATGATGAGGATGATGATGACGATGACGATGACGATGGTGACGATGATGATGATGATGATGATGATGATGATGATGATGATGATGATGATGATGATGAAGATGTTGATCATCATTATCATCATCAACATCATCATCATCATCATTCATCATCATCAACATCATTATCATCATCCTTATCATAATCATCGTCATAATCACCGTCATCATCATCCTCATCATCATCATCAACAACAACATCTTTGTCATCATCTTCATGATCATTATCATCATCATCATCATCGCCATCATCTTCATCCTCATCATCATCATCATCATGAAGATGATGATGATGAAGATGATGATAATGACGAGGATGACGAGGATGATGATGATGATAATGATGACGATGATGATGATGACGATGACGATGAAGATGATGATCATGATCATGACTAATATCGTCTTCATCATAGTCATCATCATTATCATCATCTCCTCCTCCTCATCATCATTGTCATCGTCATCACCCTCTTCCTCATCATCATCGTCATCATCACCATCATCATCATCATCCTCATCATCATCATCTTCTTCATCATCCTCATCATCATCAACATCATCTTCATCATCATCATCATCATCATCATCATCATCCTCATAATCATCATCATCATCTTCATCATCATCATTGATGATGATGATGATGACAAAGATGATGATGATGAGGATGATGATGATGATGATGGATGATGATGAAGATGAGTATGAATATGAAGATGATGATGATGATGACGAATATGATCATGATCATGATCATCATCCTCATCATCATAATCATCTTCATCATCATCATCATCCTCATCATCCTCATCATCATCTTCATCATGATCATCAACATCTTCGTCATCATCTTCATCATCAACATTATCATCATCATCATCATCATCATCATCATCATATGATCATATGATGATGAATATGATGATGATGATGATGATGATGATGATGATGATGACGATGTTGATGATGATGATGATGATGACGACGACGACGATGATGACGACGAAGATGATTATGATGCATCATCATCATCTTCATCATCGTCATCATCATCATCATCATCAACATCTTCGTCATCATCTTCATCATCAACATCACCATCATCATCATCATCATCATCATCATCATCTTCATCATCATATGATCATATGATGATGGTGATGAGGAAGAGGGTGAGGACCATGATCTTCGTTGTCGTCGTCATCACTATCATCTTGTAAGAGGTGGGATGGGATGAGTAAGAGAGAGCGGATGATGGTTATAGTTAGCGAGATGGATATATGAGGAAGAGCGAGAAGGAGAATAAATTTAGGTAGAGGGGATGGAGAAGGAGAAGAAGAGCAAGCTCAGGTAGATAAGGATATATAGGAGGATTGAAGGGGGGAGTGCGAGAAAGAGAGAGAGATAGAGTGGTTGAAATGGGGTGGAGGGGAGGAGTGTTAGGGAGGGACAGGAATATACAAAGGATAGGAGGAGGATTAGAGTTAGGGAGAGGGGTGGCAGGGGGGGTTTGAGATAGATGAAGATGAAAACATAACTACATTTCAGATTAGTAAAAGAAATAGCGCGTACACACTGTTTAGTGCGTATGCGCTATTTCTGCATACACGCTCTTAGTGTGTACACGTGTATTTAAAATAATGCGCGTGCATCTTTTAAATTTCTAAATTTTGGTGGGAAATTCCTTTCCCACCAATGTGGTGGATTACTTGTCCGCTATGGTTTTAGGTTCGGGTTGCCAAACCAAGTGGCTTGAACTGTGTTATAACAAAATACATCTTATTCTATAACAACTTCTTCTGTTTCAAGCATGATTCTGTGTATGCTACACTTGTCCACTGCTAATGAAATTGCACACACTTATAGAACTATGTGTAGAGATTCCGAAAATGTAATTTTTTATTAAATCTATTATTTGTTTCTATTTTTTAATTAATTTTAATTGCACTAATGTCAATCTTACACAAAAAGTAGGTTATTGCTTTCGTCTATATATTTTGATTGGCTCACCTATTTTGAAAATGGAAAAGAACCCGCACAAGTACACACAAAGACCTACATCCTAAAAAAAAAATTATTTGATTATGTTAAGACCATGATGTCCGGGCTCAACGCTCGACCTAGTCATTTTAAGGCATGGATGACTTCCTTAATTAAAAATAAAATAAATTTAACATAAATAAATATGGAAAAATAGATTGCACTAGAACGGCCTGTTATCTACGAATGTATATAATGCTTTTCACAAAATTCCACCATTTGCATACCAAACCCGAGGCCCAACGCAAACATATTCATTATGTTTTCTTAAAAAAATAACATATTAACCTTAGGAGAACCCCATTTTTGGGGAGTTATACTTAATTTCCACAAATAATTTTTATATATTCCGGAATGTAATCCTATTTTCAATGTTTCATATTCTTACGTCATATTCCAAAAAGTTGTGTAGGTAGCTCTAATATTGCTGTTTGACATTTAGATTTTTGGTTTTCCAGAAGTCCATTGTGATTAACGCGTCATGAGCGGCGAACATTAGCTTGCACCAGCCATAAGAGGATTATGTTGACATTATCTACATTTTCATTACTTTAGATTTTATTATTAACATACTTTGTAAACTATTTTTATGAAGCATATTGTTGCTTGGTTTTTCAACCAAGCATGTGCAAGGATGCACCTATTAACTTGTAATAGCAGTCTGCGAATAAAAAGCAAATACAACTATAAACTAATCTAACATTAACATGTGCATATAACAATAAACTTGAAAAGATTAACAGAAAGAACAATAAATGTAACAAAGAATGACTTTTGTATTATAATACCTCAAATGGTGAGGATGTTTGGTGTTGAGAAGCTCCAAGGTTGAGGTGCTCCAGGCTCCAATGGTCTCTTCTCCAAGTTCGCTAAAATGGTCAAAGAACTCAAGAGAGATTTTGACAGCATGAGGATAGGATGGAGGATGGATGGAAAGTGAGGAGCCCCTATCACCTTTTTATAGTTTTTGGTGATGGGGAATACCATTGTGGTTTTAAGGAAACCAATGGTATTGACCAACATGGTTTAGGTACCTTTTTCTCTCTTTTTTCCTTTTTTGAATATTTTGAATATTTTTATTCCCTTTTAATATTTTTTGGTAATTCTAGACCCTTTTTGAGGGTTTTTTGAGGAAAAATATATATTTTGAGGGGAAAAATGTGTATTATGGTCTTTTTGGTGACGTTTTGATGGATTTAGAGGCTCAAATGGTGGAAAAGTGGACAAATGGGTCATGTGAACAAGGGAATGAGATAGTGAGCACTTTTTGGGTGTTAATAGATTTCCCCCTGATGTGTGAGTGCAGGAGCTCATCGTATGGCCAATAGACATCATAGTTCTTTTTTCTTTTTCCTGGGGTTTGGGGAAGAGAAGAGACCGGTTGGAGAATGGAGCAACGGCCCCTTGGAAGCTGCAAAAACTAAAAAATATTACATGGCCTCAAAATGAATGAGGAATAATATTTTACTATGGATGAGGCGGGCATACCCATGCTTGTATCAAGACATATACATAACAGTTAGGCCCATGAAGGGGGGCCTGAAGAAATACATAAAAATATGTTGGTACATCATAATGGTCCAGAGGGGACACAATACTAGGACATACTCATGGTCATATCATGACTAATCTGAATAAAGGATAGATTGGAAAAAATGCAATAACCGTTCTAAGTAAGGTATCAGAAGGGTTGATGAACTGCTGAAACTGAAGGTGTCCAACATTTGAAAATTGTCGCTAAGTGCAACCCGAATATCCATAGGAATATGTAAATGGTTGTATCCTTAATTAGAATCTCATATCTGGTAGGGTCAGAAGATATCTGGGGTCTTCAACAAATAACTGAAAGGACCAATTCCCTGTACGAGTCTCAATGATGCGATCAAGGTGTTGAAGTCGAGCATGTGAGAAACAATCATTTGGAGAGGCACTGAGGACTCCTTTCGAAATGATTCATAGGCACTCATCATAAATGGTGATGAGTCCAAGGCACAGGGACCTCTAGGTCTATCCTCTGGAATAAATTTGGTTGGCATCGACAGAGGGAGACCAACAACTATCGAGGTAATGATGTTTCCTTGATAGGAGTGCGAGGTGTACAACCGAAGTGTGATAGTACTGATGGTAGGACTAACATATTATGGGGATGGGAAATAACTGGGGTCATAGAGTGGGTGGACTCAAACCTGCTTTGTTCAAAGCATGATGACATGGTTGACCTGGCAGCATAGGAAACTGACTTATAGGTGCGGGGATCATAGCTTTAAGGACTAAAGGGTATGTATTGTAGATTGGAGTGACTCTGGGGGGACAAGCTGATGGATGCTGTAAAGGGACTCTCAGGGTGACATACTGTAGAATACTCTGACCAAAGGCGACCAAAAATGGGGAAGCTGCCATATGGGTAGACATGATCTGTTGTGGCACCGAGAAGCACTGTTGGGTCCTTCTTCGTAGTTTTAAGGAGCTCCAAGAAGGGATAAAAGTGTCCTCTGAAATGGTACTGTCCTGTGGATTTTGTGAGCCCAAGACTGTTTGTGCTCATGAGTGCTTTCATTTTTAAGGAGTCTGAAAACGATAAGAAGACTCTGCAGTGGTGGTGGAGTACCATCCTGTATTTATACGAGCCCAGGATGGTGATTGCTCATGGTTGCTTTCATGTTTAGAGAGTCTGAAAGCGATAAGTGGACTCCATTGGTGTTCTTTTTCTTAAGTTAGTCTCCAAGGCCCGAAAAAGCATAAAATGATGCAAATGGAGAACTCTTCTAGCCGATGTGACTAGAGTATTCCTTTTTTGTAATTAGTCTACAAAGTCCGGAAAAGGGGTAAGCTTATACAAGGTAGACATCCTTTCAGATACGTTTAGCGATCATGAAAGGAAGCAAGGTTGCTCGGCGATCTTTTCATTGTTTTAGGAGTCAGAAAAGAGCTTAACAGAAACTCCCTAAGTGCCTTTTTCGTAAAGGAATTGCTTGGCCCGCAAAAGGGATAAAATTATACCAAACAAAAAGGTATTGATCAGAACGAGAAATGATCTCAAGCATCGTCATGAGTGCAGAAAACTGACTCTAGCAGTATAAAATTTGTCAAAAACAGACGACGGTCGATGTGGCACGCAAATCAAGGTGACAAGGGGGCATGTAAAAGATGCCCAAAAAATCTAGGCGTGAGAGTGAGAAATGATCTCAAGCATCATCACGAGCGTGGAAAATTGAATCCGATGATATAAAATTCATCAAAAATAGACAACGGATGATGTGGCACGCAAACTGAGGTGACAAGGGGACATGTAAAAGATGCCCAAAAAATCTGGGTGTGAGAGCGAGAAATGATCTCAAGCATCATCACAAGCATGAAAAATTGAATCCGAGGATATAACATTTGTAAAAAATGGATGACGGCCGATGTGGCATGCAAACCGAGGAGACAAGGGGCGTGGGTAAAAATGTGTGAAAAATTTGGAGGTGACAGCGAGAAATGATCTCAAGCATCATCACGAGCGTGAAAAACTGAATCGGGTGATAGAAGACTCGTCAAAAACAGATGACGACCGATGTGGCATGCAAACCGAGGCGATGAGGGGCATGGAAAAAATGCCCGAAAAATCTGGAGGTAAGAGTGAGAAATGATCTCAAGCATCGTCGCGAGCGTGGAAAACTGAATTTGGCTATATAAGACTCGTAAAAAAAGGACGACGGCCGAAGTGGCATGCAAATTGAGGCAATGAGGGGCATGCAAAAAATGCCGAAAATATCTGGAGGTGAGAGCGAGAAATGATCTCAAGCATCGTCATGAGTGCAGAAAATTGAATCCGACAATATAAGACTTGTAAAAAACGGATGATGGCCAAAGTAGCATGCAAATTGAGGCGACAAGGCGCATGGTAAAAATGCCCAAAAAATTGACCTAATGGAATCGGGAAAATAAGAGGACTATCATGAAGTTCTTGTTGTGCTGATTCCAACAGTTTGAAAAATGGACGTCGTATGATACTGAAATCGCTGTTGGAAAAATGGTCAAATCTCTATAAATAGGGTGTCGGCCCAAAGTGACCTGTGTCATTGTTACGTGTGAGTTTCACAGAGCAATTGAGTGAGGTCAGAGCTCTTTCTTGATTTGTGGGAGATTCGACCGTTGGATTTTCGTTCCGTGAGTTTCAGGTATTCCTATTCGCCCTAGCCTTTCAATTTATTTGCTTTCTGGTTGGTGGCGGGCCCCTGAAAACCGCGAAATTCCACTTTGGCATTCCAACGTGGAATATCGCGTGTTTTGCGACCTTTTCCGCGATGAACATTGCGGGTTTGGGGCCGACAGTCACGATGTTCATTGCAGTTATTTAGCTATCAGTCACGATGTTCATCATGACTGTGGGGCCGATACTCGCGTTGTGGGTGCGCGGCTGATACCCATGATGATCATCATGGCAAAAGGCCTGAAAGCCACGATGGAATGTTTAAAAAAAAAATTGTTTCTAAAAAATTTTCCTTTGTTTTTGGCAGGATGTTGAGGAGGCCGTTAGTATCATGGCGGGAGCGAGAGATGGATGAGGACTTGACAGAGCAGATTCTGACTGACCAGGGTGTCTGGCAGGCCTTGGCTGCAGGTGAGCTCCTAAAGTTTGCTCAGATTCCACCAATGTGTTAAATGAGAGATCTACTGAACAAATTGGTGGGTATCTGGGTCTCTGCAGAGGCTGCATTCATGGTGGGAGGTGAGTGCTTGGAGATCACCCTTTCTGACATTTATTTCCTTACTGGGTTGCCTCACTTAGGGGAGGTAGGGGATCTCCAACCGAGGATCCCGGCTGGGTTGGATATTGAGGATGTCTTGGAGAGATTCTATGTGCTTGGAGCTATTATGTAGAACAACGCATTGAGTCTTACATCTCTGCATGAGTGGGAGATGCAAGCGGTTGGGGCTTGTGTTCTGTGTGTGTTGGGTGCCGCGGTGCCACATCGTTTGTCTAGGGGGCAAACAATGATGGTAGATTCTGTGTTGAGAGGGATCTACTTTGCGTGGGGTCAGATGTTTCTGGCCTGTGTCCGGTGAGATCTAGACAAGGTTAGTCGGGATGGGGGGGAGTTTTTCTATGCCTCCTTTCTCTATTTTTTTTTTTGAGCTAGTACCGACCTTGCGGCCATGTGTGTCGGTTCGAGATGGGTTGGTTAGTGAGCCGCGGATGGTGCGGTGGGGGCAGATCATGCCCTAGGGTGGTGGTGGTATCCGGTGGTTCTTTTTGGAGGACATGTATGACCAATGGGAGAAGATCCCCCTGTTGATTGATGACTATCCATATGCTGGCATGGATTATCGAGGAGATCTAGAGATGCCTCGAGCTCAGCGACAGGCCTGGGGTTTAGATGGTATGTCTTTGTTTTTGGTTCTCTATTATATCATGTCTTTAGATGATTTTTGTTATGAGTGTAGCTAGAGATATTTATATGATATTGACTTGGTTCACTTGTGTAATTGTGCAGATATTGGTCCGAGGCCACCACTTGATCACGTAGGCCATAGGGGATGGGCAATGGTGGTCATTCCTCCACCTGTAGCGGTACCACCTCCACGTGCTCGAGGGGTTGTGCACCCTTGAGATGATTCCCTGGAGGGCATATGAGAGACTTTGGATGAGATTCTAGAAGGAGTGCTAGAGGAGGGGTGGAGGAACTTGGACAGGGCCACTATCGAGCGGTGTTTCGATGCTCCTCGTGAGTGGCATTCTATCCTGCTTAGAGCAACAGTTGTGATGGCCGAGAGGAGGGCTTGGGATCAGGAGGATCCAAAGGAGCCCGCGGATGAGGAGCTAGAGGATCCTGGGGATTGTGATGACTAGTTGATTGTATATTTTCCCCCAAATGCTGATGAGCATATGGGGATGTACCTTTTTGTACGGCTATGTATTTTTGTATATTGGGTGTTGAGGGAACCTGTGACATTGTGACTGTATGATTATATATATATATATATATATATATATATATGTTTTGGTATATAGTCGTGTATGCACATGGATGCACATCTTGTTTATTTGTTTGCCTGTGGAGGCATGTTTGATTTTTTGTATGCCCGTGGAGGCACATATTTGTGAACTGCCATTGAGGCTTTGTCATATATATATTTTGTGGCCTATGGAGGCATGTCATATATATCTTGTTTATGTTTGTATGCCCGCGGAGGCACACGTTATGCACGTGGATGCAATTTTTTTTTTTTACATGGTTTGATTGGTGTGCCAATCAAGAATGTTGTTTTCCATATGGTCTGCTACACTGTTGAGATTCCTTGGGACATGTGTGAATGAAATGGACTCAAACTGTCGAATCATTTGTTTAGTGCCCATGAATTTTTTGAATAGACAGGGATTACATACCTGGTAATCATTTTTGAGTTGGGAAACAAGGAGTTGGGAGTCCAAGAAAATGCTAAGGTGGCTTATGCTCATTTGGAGAGTAGCGGCCAGGAGACCGGTCACGGCATCGTACTCAGCTTGGTTATTTGTGGTGGCACCTATGCACACTTCATCGATGTGGATCAACTCATGTGAAGGGGAATATATTACCCAAGCTATGGAGGCGAGATTGGGATACCAACAGCTTGCACCATCAGTGAAGCCAACGTAGCAAAATGGAATAGGATCCATCTGTGGTCATGTAGGAAAAATAAATTTTTAGGGTTTTTGTGTTTTTTTGTGAAAAAAGAAAATAAGACTATACAATTGTGGACTGTGGTGTCCATCAGATTTTCTATGGGTAAAATCGCTTGAGCTACAACCCATTACATGGGTTGCATAGGGGGTTTCCTTCTGAGTCGGTCAGAATATATGCCCCATTTCCGAGGCAGGTGTGTACAATATATGGGCCTTGCCACATGGACACAAACTTTCCTTTTCCTGTTTTGTCATGAGCTTGATCATAGGCAAGTACAAGGTCGCCTTCACTAAATGCTCATGGGTGAATGTGTTTATTATAATGAAGTTTAGATCTGTTCTTTGTGGATTCGATTGTTTGGAGAGCTGCGCAGGGATCTTCGTCGACCCGCTCTAAAATAAGTAAGCATTCTTCGATCATTGATGTATCGGGGAGAATTTCTACGAAAATTTGTAATGTTGGTATATGGCATTCAATGGGGAGGACAGATTCCACACAATGAACTAAATGGAATGGGGTAAAGGCGGTGGCGGTCTTGGTTGACATGCGATAATCCCATAATGTGGGAAAAATCATGTGATGCCAATTGGATCTATGTTTGTCGACGGTGCGTTGGAGGATGGTTTTCAAAATTTTGTTAACAGCTTCGACTTGGCCGTTCCCTTGGGGGTAGTAGGTGGAGGATAAATGGTGTTCAAACTTAAGGAGTGTGGACAATTCTCTCCAAGTCTTCGAAGTGAGAGCCATGGTCTGAGACGAGTTGTTTTGGTACTCCGAAACGAGCAATAATATGGTTGAGGAAAACGTGGGCTACAGTGTCGGCTTTGCAATTGTAGGTAGGCATGGCTTCCGTCCATTTGGTAAAGTAATCAACAGCCACAATAATGTGTTTGTGACTGCTGGCTGATGTTGGATTGCAATCCATGAAGTCGATGGCCCATTTGCAAAATGGTTCAGCGATGACGATTGAATGAAGGGGGGAGGGGCGAGTTCTTGCCTTTGGGGCAAAGAGCTGGCAGTTTTGGCAGTGTTTGACTACTGTGATACAATCAGTGAATAATGATGGCCAAAAATAACTTGCGCGAATTACCTTTTGGGCGGTGGCCATTTCTGAAAAATGGCCACCGCAGGCACCGCTATGACAGTTGTTAAGGACTTGTTCTGCTCCGTCTTGGGAATGACATAGTCGTAAGATTGTGTCGACGCCATGTCGATAGAGGACATCACCCAAGAGGAGATAATGGGGGGCATGGTGACAGATGCAACGACGTCTGTCATGGTCAATGATGGGTTGAAACTTCTGTGTGCGGAGGTATACCAAAATGTCGCCATACCAAGGGTCGTCCGATGAGATGATGAACAAATGTTCGTCGATTAGATCAGTATGGGTGATTGGTGACGAAGACGATGATGGTAAGTCCGTAATGAGTTGAGCGAGTGCTAATGCTTTGGTGATCTTCAGAGTTTTAAAAGTTAGGTCATATTCTTGTAAGATAATCACCCATTTGGCAACATGGCCTTGTAGAAGGCGACGATTCAAGAGATAGACCATTGGATTGAAATTGGCTACAACCGTGGTGTGGCTGAGGAGAATGTAATGTCGTAGCTTTTGTACTGAAAAGATGACAGTGAGGGCCATCTTCTCTTCATGTGGGTAGCATAGGGGTGGGCCTGACAAGTTTTGGCTCACATAGTAAATGACATTGTCTTAGCAAGCGGAGTCTTCTTGGACGAGAACTCCAGAGATGGTGTGATCTGATGCCGAAATGTAAAGGGTAAAGTCTTTTGTGAAATTTGGTGGAGAAATCAAAGGGGCGCTTGTAAGTGCTTTCTTAAGGTCCATGAAAGCTCCTTCTACTTGGTCGTCCCACACAAAGCGGGTATGAAGATGTAGCAAATGAAGGAAACCATGTACTGTGGTGGCATAGTCTTGGACAAAACGACTAAGGAAGTTGGATTTCCCCTGGAGGCTTTGTAGTTGTCTTAATGTACGTGGTGAGGGGAGGTCCACTATGGCTTGAACTTTTAGAGGGTCAACGGTGATCCCTTTTTTTTAAATGACAAACCCCAGTAGATAGCCTGCTATAACGCAAAATACACATTTAAGCGGGTTCAAGTGGATTTTGTATTTGCGACAATGCAAGAAAACCTGTCGAAGATCTTCTAAGTGGTTAGATTGTTTCTTAGATTGGGCAGTGAGGTTCTCTAGATAAACTTTAATGATTTTATGCAGATCATGAAAAAAATAAGTCATGGCTCATTGGAAAGTGGCTCCCGCATTCTTGAGACCGAAACGCATGATGCGATAGGCAAAGGTGCCCCATGTTGTGGTAAAAGCAGTCTTGTATTGATCTTCTTTACGAATTTTGATTTGGTTATATCCAGAGAAACCATCCATAAAAGAGAGTACCTCATGCCCCACACACTCATCGATTAGTTCATCAATAAACGGTGTGGGGAAGTAAATAAACGGTGTGGGGACAAGCTTCTCGATTTCTACTTTGATGGCTAGAAGCTTGGATGGGTGAATGGGACGTTGTTTCTGGAAGACTAGAGATATGTTGGGCCAAGTGTCTATGTGATGTTCTACGATGGTGGAATCAAGACCAGGCATCTCGATATAAGACCAGGCGAAGACATCCCGAAACTCTTGGAAGAGTTTCTTATAAGCTTGGGTTTCTTTCTCAGTGCAAGATGCACCCAAAGAGATAATCTCAGGTTTTCCAGGGGTGGTAGAGATGTCGATTTTTATAATGGGCGAAATGTTAGCCATGTTTCCTTCTTCGAAGGCTTCTGGAGCTAGTATTGGATCTTTGAACCAATCGACCTTAGTTGGTAAGAAGTCCTTGGATTCAACAGATAGTTGGTTTGCTGTGGTGGATGTAGACACCTCAGGGAGGAAGTATGATCGACGGTGCATATCATCCCAAGGGTAGTCCGGTACAGTGAGTGTTTCTAGAATTTCCTCATCAGCACGAAAGTAGTGGGACCATAAATTAACTGGCCCGGGTTTATAAGTAGTTGAAATCATATATACAGTATTGATTTCTTCTAAATGGGAAGATTTTGGGGGGAATATTTCCTCAATAAGTGGTGGGGATATCTCAAGGTCAACATTATTCATCTCATATAGTTCTGCTCTGTAATCTGGGAGATCGGGGTAGTGATGTGAATAATGGCCATAGATTCCGCATATTGCACAAGGGTGGTTTGTGCGCAATGATTTATCACGAGGTTGAGGTGGAAATTCTAATTTGACGACTAGAACGTTGGTGTCATCATCCAACATATTGATATGTTCTTGAAGTGCTGGTAGTTGTGGACATAGGTGAGTAGCGTGGCCAATATCGTCGCACAAGGAGCAGTTAGGTAGCACATGAGTTGGGGGTTTCTTAGCTAATTTAGGCGTCACTGGGGGGGGCGAGTTGTGGGTGCAGTGTTGTAGGTTGGTGGACCTCTACCCCCAGTGTTGCAGGATTGAGAGGGGACATAACTAGATGTCGATGTAGTGCCCCCTGTTGGAATTGATCGGTTTTGGGGGTTCGAAACACCAGGTGGTGGGCGATTTTGGGGGTTTGGTATGCCAAGTGGTGGATGGTTCGACATATTCATAGGTTGTACCGGTTGTAGGACAATGATTGGAGTTGGTGGGGGAGTTGGGGAAGGTAAGTACCATACAGGTATTCCTAACGTTAAACCTAGAAGGTTAAGTGTAGCCATTACTGGCGTGCTGACAACTCCTGAAAATGGGAACAAGAACGGGATTGTGTGAATCAGTGTTGTTTCGATATGACTAGGCACAATGGGTGCTTGTGGCAGTGGTTGAGGTTGTTGAGGATGTTGTTGTTCATTGTGCGATAAGGTGCACAAATCGAATACTGCAGTTACCTGGAGAGGAGGTAGGATTGACGGGAAAGTTCTGGTCATGGGAGTATCCAATTATATCCCCGGGTTGACTGATGATACGAATAATGTCAGTGCACTAAGAACGGGTTGTTCGATCATGGGAAGAACATTTTCCAGTGTTGCGAGGTCATTGGGATCATAGTATGTAATCTGGTCGATTTTGACTACACGTCCTTCATGGGGGAACATCATGATGCGAAAAACTGAAGAAGCGACATCTTTCATTTTATACATGTAGCTTCTTCCCAAAAGGAGGTTGTAATCAAGTTGGGCATTAATGACCTCTATATCTATGAGAACCAATTCGCCCCCAAGTTGTATGGGTACGTTCACTAGCAAACCTTGAGGTTGAGCTGCACAACCATTGTATGCTCGTAATGCGGTAGTGGATGGTTGTAGTGTTGGGGATCCAAGTTTCTGCCATACAAAAGTCAACATGATGTAGGTAGAGACCCCTTCATCGATTATGCATTGATGAATGATGAGGTTGCGAATGGAGATGGAAACTTGAAAAGCTAGAGATGAATGCATGCGAGGTTCAACTTATTCTAAGTCAAAAGCCATCATGTTAGAGTCGTTAGGATCCATGGCACCAATGGAAAATAACAACAATTTTCTCTGTGCAGGATAGTGATTCAAGATTTCAAGAGTGGACATAGCAGTAGGGGACTGAGCTAAATCCTCTACATTGTTATAGTTGGAAGCTGCACAAGCATTCGGGTTATTTTTTATCCGTCTTAAAGGGAAACGAGGTGCTTTGGGGCCCCCATCCATTGGCATAGTGGGTATGCGAAGTGGTTGATCAGTTGGGAGAGTACTCGACGATGGGTCGGTAGGTGTGGCCTCAGGGGCGGATCCATATTGAATTCAACGAGTTTTAAGATTGACATCATTAGATGACATCATAAGCAAATGGTGACTGTTGGACTTAGTATGCTGGTAATCGACGACTGCATAGGTAATTTGTTGTTGTGGTGTAGCGGATCCTTGAGGGGGATCATTTATACGAGTGTTCATCGTGCCTTGGTTTGGTAAGGGATTTTGCAATATCAAGGGTTGTGGCTAAGGAGGGGATGCTGGCTGTGCAGCATGTCCTTGTCGTTGGGTGTCGTCGGTCTAGAGTTGACGCGCTCGATCTAAATGGGGACAGTTATGTGTGTAATGGTCATAGACTCCACATATGGAACATGGATGGTTTGTTCTCAAGTTATTGTTTTTAGCCTGTTTTGGTGGGTGGTCAGAATTTTGGTTGGGGGGAGCAGCGTTATTATTGTTTGGAGGATTAGGTGGTGGTGCACCTTGGTTGTGTTGTTGGTTGTTTCCGCGGTTACGCCCTCCTCCACGATTTTGTTGACCTCCTTGGTTACATTGGTTGTTTTGGTTTGTAGGTTGTTGTTGTTGTGCATAGACATGCCCTTGGGTAGTAGGTGGGTTTTGAGGTCGTGCAGGTTCTAGAGCAGGTTGCGGTGGGTAGTAAACAGGAGGGTTCTGAGGTGGCCCTGGTGTTTGTTGCGGTTGCGGGTAACTTTGAGATGCTGGAAGTGTTGGAGCAAGAGGTGCTGCCTGTTGAGGATAATAAGCCACTTGGGCTTGCGGCTAGACTGGAGTCTGGTGGGCCTGTTGGTTATAATATGGAGCTGGCGCATAAGCTGATGGTGCTTTTCCATAACATTGTGGTGGACACGAAGGTCCATGAATGTGGAGGGTGTGTGTTACTGGAGCATACGAAGTTGTAGCTCCAGAATTAGATGAAGCCCTAGAAAGGTCTAGGGTGTTGTTTGTACTCGTCATGGTAAAAGGTTTGTTTTGCGCCATAACTTGGCCGATAATACCATCGGTGGAATGGGATGCCCCCAGTGCGTCATGGTGGGATGGATCGCCGCGCAGGGCGTCAGGTAAAATAGTGTATAGATATCTTGACTGGACATATATAAGGTCGAATTGCTGATATTTTAAGATAGCTTCTTCTTCTGACTAGGGTCGTTCGAAAGCTACATCTTTGGCTATGAGGGGTAGGAGTGATTTGAGGAACCAATCCAAAATGATACAGTCATCAAGCTTTATCTTGTAGAGGCTATGGTGCTTACGCCACTCATGGATATGATTGGTGATGTGTGTAGCAGTGTTCTGTCTATAAGACAAAATTATTTCCACTCCTACATCATAGCGTACAGGTAGTTGAAAGAACTGGAGGAACATTAAGGTGAGGGAGTAAATGTGTTGTGGGTCCCATGTGGCTGCTCAATGTACCACTTGGCTGCAGAGCCAGTGAAAGTTCTTTGTAAAAGTCTCAATCTAATGGAATCATCTACTATGGAGTTAGAGGAACACCATAGGTGAAACGACATGATGTGGTTTTAGGGATCTTCCCCAGTTTTTCCTTCAAATTTTGGTATATTTGAGGGAAGCTTTGTGGGCATGGGTGGCCATGTAGGGTTGTGTCTAATAGGGTCATTGGTTAACCTTGCCAGGTCTGGTAGGTTTAGACTAGCAATGTATGGCAAACTAGCAGATGGGTGTGGTGTGGTCACTGGGGTATACCTGTTAATGGTAGCATTATGGAGTGGTCCAGTGCCCCCTAAGGGTATGCTAGGTGTGAAAGGGATGTTTCCTCTAGCTGATGCGGTGTGGGAGGGGCCTGTACTTCCAAGTGCAACATGGGTTTCAGATGGGTTAGGAATGGTTCCAGAAATCCCTAGGATCTGGGTAGTGGTAATGAGAGGGGGGGTGGCCCCCATGTTGGGCATACCTAAAATAAGTGGTGGTCCTGTGTTGGGCATGCCTAAATATGGGGTTGTCCCTATATTAGGCATGCCTAAGGGGGCTGTGACTATCGTGGTTGGCACGGTAGTAGTGGGGTTTGTTGATGTAGCTCCAATAACACTGGTGAAAAGGGGGTCATATTGTGATCCAGCCATGGGGTTGGTTGGTGATGTCTCAGTAGGGTGTTCGGATTCAGCCTCAGAATCAGATGTGAAATGAGGTGCATCAAAATCAAATGATTGGGTTCTCTGCCGATGACGTGTGGAGTCAAGGGATAACGCTCTATGTTTATGACATGTAGAGTCAAGTGTACCGAACTGAAAGGGTTCACCCTGAAAACGACGGGATCGTCTTAAGTTATCAATGGTGAGATATGTATAAAAATGCCAATGGATGGTGGTGATATAAAAAACTCAAGACCCTAATGCCACGATGTGTGCAGGAGGGGAGTATGAAAAAATAATGGCTCTCAGGCCAACAACCAACCTCAAAAGCACTTATTATAACATCTATGCTATAATAAGTGGAGGAATCTAGAAAACTGGTCAGAATACCAAAAGTCAAACAATTCCTAGAAAAAAGTGGTGCTTACTAGACCAAGGGGGGTAGTAGAGCATGCAAACGCCTAACTAAAAGTGGTATTATGACTCAACTAAACATATCCTCTGCAAGGTGATGAAATCCAGGTCATACAATATGGGTAGTGGAATGAAAGGCTAGACAATCTTAAAAAATGGCCACTAAGATACCCCGTTCATGACATGTTCGGTTGGGTGAATCTACAGTTTGGTTCTATCGCCACTGTACTCTCATACGGGTAGTACATCGAGAACTACGAAAGGTATCCTTTGGTTACTGAATGGATAGCGGTATTCCACTCAGACTTCCGGAACCAGTCTGGCTACTTCAACCCTCCTAAGGGAGAGGCCTTCCCGATAAATTGGTGTATAACTGTGTCAACAAATAATAAGGGATTTTTGGGTTCCCTAAAAGACAACCACTATGTCTCAGATGTAAATAATTGAGGGGTGTTATTGGAACACCTATCCCCCCAATCCTACCTAGATACAAGATTCTTTAAGTGTTCCCCAAGTGGGGTTAAAGTATTTGTTGAGTTTAGGTAGATTTTAAGGCTCAGTTAATTAAAAAAGTGGCAGATTGGGTGCAAGTGTGATTATTTAACTGAAAATGAATTTGCCTCGCTTGGGTGATTGATTACAAATGAAAAACAAGATGATTCTAATTTGCAAAAAATAAAGGTTTTTTTTTTTTCTGAAATGTAAATGCTTTAACAAAAATAATTAAAAAACTATGGATTTTTGAAATAAATTTTAAAGGAAAGCAAATATCTAAAAAATTGCAAGAAATAAATGGATTTCTTAAGAGCTTGCTTGGGCAAAACTATTGAGCAAATCTCAAGTGAAATCTATGATCTAAACAGAGTGCTAAAAACCTTTCTTTCACTTACTGAAAATGTTTAAACAGATTTTAATGGAGCATATGTAATAGAAAATGATTTACCATTGCTGCAATAATTAAAATAGAATGCTGGAAAAATAGGCTAAATGGGCAATAATGCAGCAAAAGATTTTCTAAAAAATGGGCCGAACTTAAAATAATAGCATCGCGTGTTTTAGGGAAAAAGTTGCGATGTGCATCACGGGTTTTAGCCGCAAAGTCGCGATGTGCAGCGTGGAAAATGGTTGCGAAGCCACGATGTGCAACGCGAAAAATGACCACGAAGCCGTGCTGTGCAGCGCGGAAAAAGGCCGTGAAACCATGGTGCGCCGCGCGGAAAAGGGCTGCAAGGTCGCGATGAGCCGCGTGACTGTCGGGAGAAAAGTCACAATGTGAAAAACGGAAAATAGGTCACCGAAAATGAAACCGAAAAGTGAAATTTCGGTTTGTTAAAGGCTACAGAAATGGCCAACAACTAGGGCAGCAATGAATATGCTGTCTAGTATGGCATATCTGCTAATTGGAATGGTAAAAAAAAGTAAAAAACTAAGATCTAAAGAAAATATTGAAGCTTGAAACCCAGCGGAGTCGCCAAAAAACTATTGCTTGGTTTTTCAACCAAGCATGTGCAAGGATGCACCTATTAACTTGTAATAGTAGTCTTTGAATAAAAAGCAAATACAACTATAAACTAATCTAACATTAACATGTGCATATAACAATAAACTTGAAAATATTAACAGAAAGAACAAGAAATGTAACAAAGAATTACTTTTGTATTATAATACCTCAAATAGTGAGGATGTTTGGTGTTGAGCAGCTCCAAGGTTGAGGTGCTCCAGGCTCCAATGGTCTCTTCTCCAAGTTTGCTAAAATGGGTAAAGAACTCAAGAGAGATTTTGACAGCATGAGGATATGATGGATGATGGATGGAAAGTGAGGAGTCCCTATCACCTTTTTATAGTTTTTGGTGATGGGGAATACCATTGTGGTTTTAAGGAAACCAATGGTATTGACCAACATGGTTTAGGTACCTTTTTCCCTCTTTTTTTTTGAATATTTTGAATATTTTTATTCCCTTTTAATATTTTTTGGGAATTTTAGACCATTTTTTAGGGTTTTTTGTGTTTTTTGAGGAAAAATATATATTTTGAGGGGAAAAAGGTGTATTATGGTATTTTTGGTGACCTTTTGATGGCTTTAGAGGCTCAAATGGTGGAAAAGTGGACAAATGGGTCATGTGAATAAGAGAATGAGCTAGTGAGCACTTTTTGGGTGTTAACACATATTGAGGTGCAATGCACATAATCTTTTTTTTAGTTAAAGCACAAAAGAAAAAGATCAAGAACACTAGATGATTGTATTATTTTGGGAAATTTTTTTGTTATGAAATTGATTGAATCTCTAGATATGAGGTTCATAGATTTACTTATATTTAATGTTGCTAATTTTTTCAATCCTAATCATTACTATGAATAAATGGATTATAGAAACTCTTAGATAAAAAAATGGTTGAAATTTTAAAGTGAAAATAGAGTGATATTTTCAATGGAAAAATAAAGTCATGTTTTCAACAATGTAAGCTCAAATACTTGTAAAGAATATAAAATAAATGGAAGAAAATTATGTTTTCTTATTAAGTGTTTAGATATTATCTAAGATTTTGGACTTCCTTGAGCAGATCAACAAGATTAACAATGTAAGAAGTGTACAATCCAGATTAATTTCGTGGTTTTCGTATCTTGTTATGCTTAAATGCATCTTGATTAAAATTTAAATAAGCTTCAGTTAAGTGCTAGTTAAAAAAAGGGATAGATTTATAAAATAGTATTTGTTTTATGTTTATATTAATTAGTTTAATGTTTATGATAGTTTAATGTTTGTATTAATTCATGGCACTTAACTTGTGACCTATCAGTGTTCACAGGCCACAAATTAAGTGGTTGTGCTAGTTATTTTTTAATAGAATGTATTTTATTTACATAAATAATAATTACACCGATAGGTATTTATATCTTATAATTTGGGGTGGACTACTATCTCTGCTTTTCCTAGATTGAAGGAGGGTGAGACAAGTGTATTGTCTAGATTGATTTTATGGTCGTCGATCAAAATTCAAAATAAACAAATTAAGTGATTGTGCTAGTATAATATATATCACTATTTTAAATTTGTATTTATTTATTTATTAAGTTTTATTAAAATTTATAAATATTGTTTATAAAAATTTGGAAATAGATTTTATTTTTCATATGTATATTTTTTAAATTTACTTAATTCCCCATTCTAATTATGCCGATAAGCATTTATATCTGACATTTTGGGGGATGCACTTGGAAGAGCCGATCATCAAGATTGAGCAGAAGTTTACACCTACGACAGATATTATTTCTATGGTCGTCATATTGTGTTTGTGATTAATTGATACTTTAGCAGGCGTGAAGATTTGTTAAGGGATCCTCCGTCCGAGTATTGCGTCAGTCGATGTTCCCTTCTCAGTCTCAGTATAGGACGCGTGGTTATGCAGTTATCGACTCGTACTAGCTGTCATCACCGTGGAGCTGAATGGGATCCTTAGTCCGAGTATACCACCTATGTGTCCATCATTGTTCCCTCCTTAGTCCGAGTATAGGACGCATGGTGAAGGTGAGTGGTTATGTAGTTACCCAGTGGGGGTAGTTTCATCGCCGCATGGGGGAAGTTATCATCTGAATGGTTGGATATATGATCCTGCATCGCCAACGATACCATGTTTTTTCAACAAGCAAGCTGTGTCCAAGATCATCAGGTAACGATGTTGTTTCTCGTATGCATTATGTTTTTAGGCTGCAATTTGCTTTTCGGTTAATTTATGCATTTCATTTTCAAGTTCCGTGTTCACGTCAACAGACTGTATACTGTTGCTTCGGGTAACCTTGCACCTGATTTTAAAATAACGAACTTTTGCTTTCGTATTAACCAACTTTTGTTACATTATGGTTTCAGGTTTTGTGTTCTCATTGTTTCGGGTTCTCACCGTTAACGTTGGTTGAGGTAGATACTCATAAACGATTTAACATAGAAAATGGAGAAAATGTTTTTCTTTATTATTGCTTTTGTAACATACCCTTTTTGTTGGAAAACATTTTGTGTTATAAAACATTATGATAACTTTTATTGTAAAGTTTTATGTTGGATAGGT
Organism: Larix kaempferi; assembly: GCA_027924585.1. Taxonomy (NCBI): domain Eukaryota; kingdom Viridiplantae; phylum Streptophyta; class Pinopsida; order Pinales; family Pinaceae; genus Larix; species Larix kaempferi. Next base: position 246,886 of record BSBM01001612.1, read on the forward strand.
GTCCAAGGAAGACTGTAATTTGCACAATATATTATTATTAAATAAATAAAATAGGAGACAAATACCTAAGAGGACTGTTGAAAGAGTGGTTACTGATCCACTAGGTGGAATGGAATATGGGGTAGAAGGCAATGGACAAGTGGCAGCATCATGATGCAACTAACTAGCTGTTGGTATGGGATAACTCCCTTGAAATGTGGTCATAGTGCCCTGAAAGATGGGACTGGAGCTTCAGGCTCATTTATTCCAAACTAACCACTAAAAGACCTAGAAAGTCTATATAATAGCCATCAAATTTTGAACTGAGGTTCATCACTTTTCCTGACGAGGAAATTTACCTTGGTGTTTTGCTTTGTTTGCACCCAAGAGATTTGATGAGGGGATATGCTATGTTTTTGATCATGTTGTGAGTTTTTCAAACTCTTATTGAGTTCATGAGGTTGATGCTGAGTGATGAAGGCATGTTATTTCAAGAGGTTGATGTTGAGTGCTGAAGGCATGTTATTTCAGGAGGTTGATGCTGAGTGCTGAAGGCATGTTATTTCAGGAGGTTGATGCTGAGTGTTGAAGGAATTTTGAGTGCCTTGCTTCTACATAGATTCCATATACTTAGTGGCTCAGTAATCAGGCTCGGGGGTTCACAAGAAGCCAACAGTTGAGTTGCTTCTTCTGGAATAGGTTGGGAGGAATAGGCCTCCTTAGGTGTTTGTCAGCCCTATCTTCAATTACAGGTTCCATTATCTTATATGTTTTCATATATTTTTAAGTTCTGCTGCATATTAACTTTTATTGTTTATTTTATAAATTTATTTCAGTTCCGTGAGTAAGTTATGATTCTGTGTAAAATTGATTTTGATTGAATAGAATAGTCTCTGCATTTTTTCCCATGCAATGGGTCTGCATCATACTCTAGTACAGAGATAAAATTTAAAGTAGATAAATATGATAGGCGATCTGCCAAATGATGAAATAACCATTCTATGTATTCTGTTAATTTTCCTATTGTTAGTAATTAGTATTATTTATTGTATTATCTTCACAGTACTGTTTTTATCTCAGCAAGTAGTAAATTTATTGTCTTAAAATATTTTAATGTGATTTATTTTCATTACTGAAATTATTACTGATACATAAATTATTGAAAAGATTTCATAACATCACTATGGAGTACAAATCTATCATTTCGAAGTTCAGAAACAAGGTTTATGTTTCAATTTTTTTTATTTATTGAAAGTTTACTATCATTTATTGTTATTTTCACTACTTAATCATTTACTGAACAAACATGATAGATGAGTAAGCAAAACCTATTTTAGTTCTGTAAATTTTCCAAACATACAGTAGAAAAAACCTAAACCCTAACAGTCCATTTACAACCCTCTTAGTACAGAAATAGCATATCATTTCTTTATTCTAGTAACATTATCAAATCAAAACCATCATTATGGTCATTTGACCCAGGGTAATACCCTTTCAAACAAAACCATTGTTGATTCATTCTATAACTATAAACAGTATTATTATCTGTCGGCATACAACCAACAATTTTAAACTTATGTCAAACCTTGTACTATCCTTTCTATAAAATGACATAGTTTAGGTCTCGGCACCAATTCGAACATGCTAGTTATTACAATGTTCCTAGAACAACTCTGATAGTAGTAACAAACAACAATTTTGGTTACCGATATCATATCAAGGAGTAGGACCAAGCCATACTTTTCCACAAAAAGACAAACCCTTATATTCGAATTTCATAGGATAAGAACGCCGCATAATTATTTTACAAATCAACAAAACTACACGCAGGCCGAAGCCTTCCTTAGTTACGAGTATCTACCCCTATGATTAGTGATAGCAGTAGTCTGTTCATTGTCTTATACATCACACAATGCCTTTCCATCATTTACATTTAAAAAAATAAAAATTCATAGTTCACAAAAGAAATGATAACCACAGAAGTATTGAAAACTAGCTTTCACACCACATCATATTACATCTAAGTCAAACGTAGAGGTCTGCTATATATACAAGTTCATTTCAACATTTAAATCGACGATTCACAAGTTACATTCATAGGTTCGAAACAACAAAGATGAAACAAAACAACTACTGCCAAATTTACTCATAAACGTTTTACTCATTGAAAACTCGACAGAGCTTGAAACCCTCGTCGACAGAAATTACATTGCCCAGTTCAATCCAAAAACCAAAACACTATACAGTAACCTAAACATTGTTATATAGACCCTGTAAGCCAATAGGCATTTCATATTACAAGTGTAAAAACAAAGCAAGACTGTTTTTGAACCACGATTTTCAGGAAACAAAGTTGTCACAACTTCAACGTTGGCCATAATCTGCCTGGATAACCTACGGAGGGTTATACCACCGGGGCTTACTGGTTTGAATGAGCCATCCATTTCCAGCAAATCCCAACACTGAAAAATCCATAATGAAGGTAGTACCTGCCACACAAATTAAAACGAAGTTATAAACAAGTTCCAAAAACGATTACCATATAAACCAAAACTAGATCATAACAAATAGTGTTGAGTTTACCTTCACAAAAATAGTAGGATGGAATACTCCACACTTCCAGTTTTTCCAACCAACGCAACAAGGGTAGCATGCAACTGAACATTTATCAAACTCGGAATACAACTCACTGATAAACCCTACCTGTCACATGATGAAAGCCACAGGGCTTCAACGCCTTACACTTTTTGAAAAACCGAGCAACTTATATAGAAGAATTCACCATTATTTTACAGACATGGAGTTGCAGAGCCACCAAGAAACCGCCCAGGGTCGAACCCTGCAATCCAGCAGCCTGTCGGCCTCTTTCCCAAACCAAAAACTCCAAATGAATGCAATAAGGAAAACAACAAATGGTAATACGAGTTGCCTTAGGTTTTAGATCTCCACGATCGAGACAAGTTAGATCAATGGACAAGATTTGGCCAGCCAAGCCACGCAAATAGAAAGACAGAGATTACGATCACCTACCATTAATGACACCATTAAATAGAAATCCCAGTTGGAGTGCCATATCACCAGGATGGAGCTTACAGCTTGGCAAAGATCCCACCATTTCTACAACTACATCACATGGAGCTAGCTACACTTTGGAGCCAACGAGACAATCCACTACCATTACACATGGGTTGCAATTAATGTTGGATCTCACGTATCACCTACCAGACCATTTCCTACAATGACATTAATTTCATATCAGCGTTGAAGTTATGGTTTACAGCACGGTCTCAGATATTATCACCACTGTATTACAATCCGTGGTATAGTTTCAAACCATAGGATATTATCATATCATGGTATTACAATAACGTTCTAAAGTTCAAAACATGTTATAAAATTCGCATAACTTGTGTGCATTGCATTTCGAACCATAGGTTTTGTATATCGTGTTTTAATGCCAACTCAATTAGCATAGCAATTATACATTGCAAAATCAAAAGATACGATATATTTATATATCAAGCACATAATAGAATGCCAACACAAGCCTTAGTTCGTAGGCATTATAACTTTAACATTTATTTCATGCACATAGTAAGCATGCATTATGATTTCAAAGTTAAGTCATGTTGCTTAATGCTAAATGCATTATTAATTCTAACCCTTAATCCACTTAGAAAGCTAGGGTATGATAACAAAAGAATATTGTTGCATACTGTAACCAAGCGATATCTTATCCACACAGTGACATAACAGAACATTGTTACATTGGCATTTCAAACTTACAACATTGAAGGATGTCAATTCGAGGAGTTCCACTATAATCTATTGTGGCATTATCTACCAAGGTCATTCATTGATCAACCTTGTCGCATTTTCAGACTGATAAAATATAAGTCGTAATACCACTAATTACCAACTTTTACAACGGAAGTATAATGTAAAACATTGTTAGCAACACATACAAGTGTTATCATAAAAACGATACAAGTTGATTAAGAGAGCTAAGAACTTCGTACCATCGCTACCTTCATGCACAGGCAGTACTTATACACCTATCTTAAAAACAGAGATGGCTAGCTGAAAAGTAAAACACCTCTCGAAGTACTGGAATTATTTATTTATCTTATCTGCAGATTTGCGAAAGAGAGAATACAATACTTTAGCTATCAAGATAAGTAAACGCAAGAGCACCTGGTAGAATCCCCTTCAGAAATATGCAAACAGATCATCAGTATTTTTATTATACCATTACACATAAAGAATTAAACATTGTTCTATCGCATTTCAATTTTAATCTATTTCATGTTTAAGAATAACGATGATAAAATTATGAAGTTGTCACTATCTATTAGTTAAATAACTTTTATTCCACAAATAAGCATTTCTCTTATGATTTTGGCTATATCAAAAAAAATTAAATTTTAGCGATTTTTGGGATGTTACAGCTTTAAACTCAAAATATAGAGTTGCCAAGCAGCCTTAGTATTACATTAAAATGTAATTTTTAAACAGAGTCGTCCCTACATTTATATTGAGCCCATAAAAACGAAGTATGACATTAAAAAAGGGCAATGCGCAGAACTCTTAAGTTTACTTTTAGAAGTATCGAACCTGGTTACTATCCAGATAAGACAAAAAATTTCATAGTTTCTGTCTTTATATTTAATTTCATATTTTAGCATATTTTTCCCCTTTATCTAAAAGAACTAGGGTTATATATTTAATGGGATATTATGTCTACATATAGTTAGCATCCCACAAATATCTAAACCTAGATAATAGGTATGTAATAAATACAATTCGTGGCGAACTTCCAGGTTGGACAGGATATCTCTATAGCTCTGTTCATCAGTTCGAATTAAATTTAAAAAAAAAATTGTACGGGCGAGTTTTTATACATTCTTAAAAAGGATTCAAGGAATTCATTTTACACAAAGATTACACATGAACGCTTTTTTTTTCGTCCTGAGAGAATTCGAATTTCAATTAAAGACAAACACCAATAGAGGAAAACTTTAGGAAACCTGCAACAGGTAGTAAAACTTGATTAAGTCTATAATAACACATTTGATAAGGAGAAAATACACATAAATAAACGTGGTATTTCTACAGTAATGTATGGCTAAAAGTATGCCAACCATTAATAAAATATACATGACAAACCCAGGCAGTTTTGGTTCTTATTCTTTTAAAACTGTATATTTTTGTTAAATTTAGGTCCAAAAAGCCGATATGTTTCCAAAATAACATGGAAATCGAAAATATAGTCCACCAACAATAAGATTTTCAAGTTGGGTTACCACTTACTTCTTTCTTCAGTCGTAGCGCTGGTGAATCCCATATAGAGTCCGAAAACCCGCACCTGTCAATAATAGAGACAAATTTTAGGGTCAGACTCTTAGTTGTAAATGAACAAAGGAAGTGTTAATAAATTCTTGAAACCGTGAAGTATTACCTGTACTCATATCTTTGATTCGTGGGGGGTGAATGCTCGCGACCATGAGCAGTACTCCTAGATTTCGAACCTCCTTCTCTTCTAGAATGCTGAAATATAAAAAAAAATTTCCATGGCACATAGGATGCAAACCCCGAGCAAGGATCGACAGGAATGGGAAGGAGCAGGAAATGCTCTGAAATCCGTAATTCTTTCTTCCCTCAACACATAAACCGAAAGAGGCCAGAGTCTTGTCACCTTCAAGGCAGTAGTACTGAAGGGTGAAGTGATAGCTTTCACCTGAAATGAAACATGAGACAAACTTTAGAATATAATTTCTACAAGTAGTGAAAAGAAAACATGTTAGCTGAAAAACCTGAAGCATCTTACCTGAAGTTCTTGCCAATTTCCTCCAAATCACTCTTGACCAGGAAGGTCACGAGTTCAAGTCTGAATCCTCCTCTAGAGGAATCCCTTTCCATCGATGCACAGATGCGAGGCCGAGATGAACCTTAACCAGCGATAGCGTTCCATAATGGCGTATCTCTTACCTTTCCACACAGCGTTTCGCTGGAATTTGTTTCTGGAAGTCATAGCTTTCACTTGAAATGAAATAGGAGACAAAATTTAGCATATAATTTCTACAAGTGGTGAAAATAAAATGTGTTAGCCGAAAAACCTGAAGTGTCTTACCTAAACTTCTCGCCAGTTTCCTCCAAAGCACTCTCAATCAGGAAGGTCGCGAGTTCAAGTCTGAATCCTCCCTTTTTTTTCAAAACCATAGCTTAGTCTAGAGGAATCCCTCTCCATAGGCGCACAGATGCGAAGCCGAGACAGGAACGATGAGAATAATCCAGAAGAATGAAGGAACAAGACATGCTTCAATGCATAACACTATGTGAAACTGGACTCACGTGAAACTTAAATGCGTAGGTGTTGGAGGCAAGACAGGTGGGTAATAAAATTTAATATGAATGACCTTTGGAATGTTTAAGGGCCAATGTATCTCCATCTCGGAGATAAAAGGATAGTATACCAACCATGTAGGTGCTGGAGGGAAGACAAGTGGGTAAGAAAATTTAATATAAATGACCTTTCGAATGTTTAAGGGCCAAGGTATCGCCATCTGGTAGAGGAAAGGAAACGAAGTAGGCACAAACCACGATATAGCTCAATTTTTTTAGGGAATCCTAGGGTGTGGTCAGTAGTAGCAACTTTCAAATAATGTTCAAATAGATCCATTAAATAACTCCATGCACCAAACTTATTTACATCTGTCTCCATAATTTTCTTTTCAATTGTTCAAAGCTATTAACCAGTCTAGATCCAAATCCTAGGCTCTATCAAGGGCCAAGAGGGATCAAATCTCGCAAACCTCTCCTCAAAAAGCTCCTTGAGTGCAATACCTGAGAAGAGGTTTGCATCTCGGGAGATTTGATCCCTCTCGGTGCTTGATAGAGCCTAGGATTTGGATATAGGATGGTTTCAATTGTGGGCATTGACACAAAACTGGAGTTTGATCAGCATTGTCAATTTGCGTAACTTTTTTTTTTATTATCTTTTTGTTGATCTGCGTTTTGTTTGGTTTGTTCTTCTCCTTCTTCTTCTGTCATTTCGTACATTTTGATTTATTTGTTGTTTTGCAAACTGATTTTTTCGTTCTTCCAATTGCTTCAACTTTCTCTCTCGATACGTTTTTTTTTCGATCAATGTTTTGTTTTCTTTGTTCTTCTCATTCTTTTGCTGTGAATTCACCTAACTTTTTTTTTCGGTTCTCTTTTTGTTGATCTGCATTTTCTTTTGTTTGTTCTTCTCCTTCTTCTGCCGCCATTTCATCATTTCGTACATTTTGATTTATTTGTTGTTCTGCAACTTGATTTCTTTGTTCTTCCAACTGCTTCAACTTTCTCTCTCGATACACTCTTTGTCGATCAACGTTTCGTTATCTTTGTTCCTCTCATTCTTTCGTTGTCAAATCGTCTAACTTTCTTTTTCGATATTCTTTTTTTCGATCTGTGTTTCCTTTTTTTCGTTCTTCTAGCTCTTCTGCTCTCATTTCATCCAACTTCCTTTTTCAAAATTATTTTTGTTCTTTTGCTTTTCGTTTCAAGTCTTCTTCTCGTTCTTTTGTTGTCACTGAAATCAATGCGTCCGTACATTGAAATCTATGCGTCCACAAAATAATATCTACACTGAAAAATATGTAATAAAAACCCCATACACTGAAATCTATGCATCCATTCAATGAAATCAAAGTGTCCACAGAATAATGTTTACACTGAAAAATATGCAATGAAAGACCCAATACACTAAAATCTATGAAAGTATAAAACTCACTTTACATGATAATGAAATTCAATTTATTTACGAAATTCTATTTTTTTTTTTTAAAAGTAGGTGATCCGGAAGGATTGAACCTTGAAACTCACGACCATTATCCCAACATCCTTACCAATATACCACATGTAGTTCTTATGATGTATAGTAAAGAACTTATATACTTTATATGTAAAGCTAATATTCACGTAAAGCTAATATTCATTTGAAACTTATGGATTTTAATTAAAATTAGAAGAAGTTAGGCTAATTAAAAAAGTAATAGTGAATATTATACTGTGAATATTATTTCTTAAAAAAATAATCATTTGAAACTTATGAATTTCAATTAAAAAATATATAGCTAATATTCACGTAAAACTAATACTCATTTGAAATTTATGGATTTCAATTTTTTTAAAAAGCAGAAGTTAGGCTAATTAAAAAATGTAAAGCTAATATTCATTTGAAACTTATGCGAATTAAAAAAGTAATAGTGAATATTATAGTGATCATCATTTGAAACTTATGGATTTCAATTAAAAAATATAAAGCTAATATTCAGGTAAAACTAATATTCATTTGAAACTTATGGATTTCAATTAAAAACAACATAAGTTAGGTGATTTAAAAAATGTAAAGCTAATATTCATTGGAAACTTATGCGAATTAAAAAAGAAATAGTGAATATTATAGCGATCATCACGTCAATATTATTTCTTAAAAAAAAATCATTTGAAACTTATGGATTTCAATTTTAAAATGTAAAGATAATATTCACGTAAAACTAATATTCATTTGAGACTTATGGATTTCAATTAAAAATAGCATAAGTTAGGAGAATTAAAAAATGTAAAGCTAATATTCATTTGAAACTTATGGATTTTAATTAAAAAAGTAATAGTGAATATTATAGTTATCATCACGTGAATATTATTTCTTTAAAAAATAATCATTTGAAACTTATGGATTTCAATTAAAAAATATAAAGCTAATATTCAGGTAAAACTAATATTCATTCCAAATTTATGGATTTCAATTAAAAAAAAACAGAAGTTAGGCAAATTAAAAAATATAAAGTTAATATTCACGTAAAGCTAATATTCATTTGAAACTTATGGATTTCAATTAAAAACAGTAGAAGTTTGGCGAATTCAAAAAGTAATAGTGAATATTATCATTTGAAACTTAAGTAAATTAAAAAAGTAATAGTGAATATTATAGTGATCATCACGTGAATATTATTTCTTAAAAAAAAATCATTTAAAACTTATGGATTTCAATTAAAAAATGTAGAGCTAATATTCACTTAAAACTAATATTCATTTGAGTAATCATTTGAAACTTATGGATTTCAATTAAAAAATGTAAAGCTAATATTCAATTAAAACTAATATTTATTGGAAACATATGGATTTCAATTAAAAACAATTAGGCGAATTAAAAAATGTAAAGCTAATATTCACGTAGAGCTTATATTCATTTGAAACTTATGGATTTCAATTAAAAACACAGAAGTTAGGCGAATTAAAAAAGTAATAGTGAATATTATAGCGATCATCATATAAATATTATTTCTTAAAAAAATAATAATTTGAAATAAGATATCTTTGCATAAGATTCTTGACCCGAAATATTTTTTGTTATAATTTGTATGATAGCTTGCAAGTCTATATAGTCAATGATTTCATTTCGTAAATATTTTGAAAATACACGTCTTTTTTTTATTACTAATCGACTAAACAATATTTCAAATTATATTTTGTTATTATTTTGTTATGTTACTTGACAAACTCACACATATTAATATTAATTTGTTTTAATCAATTAAATAGGTCGGCGCTCTCTCATTAATTAAAAAAACAAACTTACATTATAAAAATGTAGATTAGTGTAGATTCTCAATTGAGATACCTTTTCTCCTGAAGATGGACTTAGCTATAGAGTCCGCATCGAGATCAAAACCTCTACACAGGGTTCCAATCTCCCTTGAAAATAACTACAACCTGTGAAAGCCTAAATGAAACTCACACATATTATAAGATCTCCCTCATACTACACTCGACAAACTCGACAAACACTTGACAAACACTCAACACATGTTACACGATCTCCCCCATACTGGGTTGGGTTGTAGAGCGCCTCTCAACTCAAATATGCTTATATTTTATGTAACACAGTGAATATATAAAAACCTTTATTTTCAAATAAACTTATATTCGTGACCGGCCATTATCCCAAAGCTATTATCAATTTAAGAGTTTTTACTCTTTAATTAGATTAATATATTTGGTTCCATTATCCTAAAGCTATTATCAATGCAAGCGGTTTTACCTTTTTAATATTATATTTATTAAAATGAAATCAACTTTTATTTGATTTAATTAGATTAATATATTTGCTTAAGTATAGTATTTTTATTAACTTCAATAAAAATAAAATTTAATAATTAATTTAATTTTATTATATTTATATATAAATATGATTATACTTGTTTACAACTTGGTTAGATATTTATAATTTATATGTTCAAAATTGATGTGAACATTTATTTTTATATATTAATTAAGAGTTAAATTTGATATCTTGAATTATATACATTTATTATATGAGAAAGTTATATTCAAAAATTTATCTTTTTATTGAATAAATTAAAATAAATATTATATTATATATTAATTTAAAATCTATTCATTATTATTATTCTTAAATATTTTTAAATTGATTAATTTTTATAAAAAATAAATCTATTTTAAAATTTATTTAATAATAATTACTATTTACAAATAAATTTTAGTTATTTTATTTTATTTATAATTATTTAAATATTTAAAATTAATATATAAAAAACCCAAATTTTAAATAATATGAATATTTTTTTAAGTTATGATACAATCTTCTCCATCTTAACTATATAATAATTATATTGTAAAATACATTATTTAACAAAGACATTCTTTGAATTTCATTGGGGAATGTATAAAACTTTAATAATTAATTTTATTATTATTTATATATAAATATGATTATACTTATTTACAACTTGGTAAGATATTTATAATTTATATGTTCAAAATTAAAGTGAACATTTATTTTTATATATTAATTAATAATTAAATTTGATATATTGAATTATATATATTTATAATATGAGAAAGTTATCTTCAAATATTCACCTTTTTACTAATAAATTGAATACATTAAAATAAATAATACATCATATATTAACTTAAAATTTACTTATTATTATTATTAAATATTTTTAAATCAATTAATTTTTATAAAGAATAAATCTATTTTAAAATTTATTTAATAATAATTATCATTTATAAATAAATTTTATTTTATTTGTAATTATTTAAATATTTAAAATTAATATATAAAAAATCCAAATTTTAAAATAATATGAATATTGTTTTAAGCTATGATATAATTTTCTTATATTAATCGAGAGAGGCTCTAAGCCCAGTATGAAAGAGATCTTGTTGCGCCGAGAGATGTCTATAATAATTAAAAGTAAAACGTAATAAATGAGGGAGATCTTGTGAGTCGAGTGTTTGTCGGCCATAGATAAAATATAATAATGAAAAGTAAAAAGCAATAATATGAGGGTGCCGATATTGCCGGCTCGCCATAACGCCATAAATAAAATGTAATAATAAGAAGTAAAAAGTATATGAGGAAGATCTTGTAAAAGCTCATCGATTAGTTTAACAAAGACATTCTTTGAATTTAATTAAGGAATGTCCATTGTCAAAAACATTTTTTGAATTTCATTGAATAATGTCTATTCTCATGTATAATGTACATTATATTAACATTTTTCATTGAAAAATGTCCCATTCTCAAAAAGATTCTTTGAATTTTATTGAAGAATGTCCATTCTTGATGATTAAATATATTGTGTAACACATCCTTATATGTACCAAACTCTTGGTGATAGTTAAATACTAATTAAACATTTTTTTTAAATATTTAAGAAAAATACAACAACTTTTAAAACGAAATTAGGTTATCAATATACATTTACAAACATTATATTATAATGTTAGGTTAAATAATTATATTTAATGTTAATGTACTTAAATATATTTTGTAGCACATCCTTATATGTACCAAACTCTTGGTGATTAAATATATTTTGTAGCACAACTTTATATATACCAAACTCTTGGTGATAGTTGAATACTAATTAAACAATTTTTTTTAATATTTAAGAAAAATGCAATAATTTATTATTTTGATATAGAGGATACTAATTTTGCATTTATCTTTTACTTATGTTACTTCTCTCGATGAGACTTCCAACATTGCAATTATGTGATCTCAATTATTATTAATATATGCAACTTGAGTTGAAAATTTTCAAATCTTAGGACTTCCAAAACTATAATTATGTGATCTCAATTTCTTTTTTTTTTTAACAAAAATAGTTAAGAGCTTTTATATAAAAAAAGAGGAATAAAGATTACATGGTTCTGAAGACAGGTTGATCTCAAGAGAGAACTATGTCCATGACTCCTTGATCATCTACAGTGAGTCTTAACTTATCCTTATACTTTCCTATTCTATGGAGACTGAATCTTCTAACAAACTTCCCAAGAAAGAGCTAGCCTACATTTACTACTAGCAAGACCAAAATTCCTGTTGTCCTACTACTTACATACATCTCAAAACATTCCAAAAATTAACAATATGAAGTTTGTTGACTTCTTGTTTTTCTTGGAGAAGTTAAACTTTCTTTTGGCTTCACAGGGGGTGAAGCTCCTTTTTTCTTTTTGTCGACCTTGGTCCAATCTGATGTTTCGACAATGACTTCGAGAATGGGCACTGCATCTTTAGGTGCATCATGTGGGGATGGAATTTTCGGTTCCATTAGTTGGATACCACTATCTAGTGGAGCTACAGGTGGATCTTTGTTGTTGGCAGGGATCCTTTGTTCTTCTGGTGTGTCCTCTATTTTAACCTGAGGAGATTCCTTAACTTGTGTTGGGGTTTCTTCAGATATATCTTCGTTTCTGCTTACTGTATAATGCTTGGAGTTTGCTCCATCCCACCAAGTGGATTTGCGATGAAGCTTTTTGGATTTGGGGATCTGAGAGGCTTTTGGGAAATCTTTTACAAGATCCGGTTGTGAAGCAAGATCTGCATCTGAACATCACATTTTCATAATCTAGTTTTTGCACCCACACATAATCCTTGCTGGTCAAATGGATCTGAGCAGGAAAGCCATTGTTGAAGTCCATTTCCACACAGATGCAAGCAAAGGTAGTTTTGATGTAATATTTTGTTTATGGGCTTTGATCGTAGAAGGAGCCCAATGCATTGCCAATAGCTTCAAGCGAGGGCGAGTTCCATAGATGCAAGGGAAAATTTGGAAGGCGAACCCAAACTGGAGCAGATGAGATTTGGTTAGTAGTTGGGCCAAAAGGAGAGCTCTAGGGTTTCATAAAGAGCCCTGAACTTCCCCAAAACCATGGACTCGAAATCCAAAACAACAAAAAACCCCGAGCAAAGGGATAAATAGAATTTTCCTCATGAATAAGAGGTTTCCATACCTCATAAATCCACTTATGGAGATCAACAAGGCGAGGCAAGAACCCATTGAAGCAACAAACCAAAGCTGACTCTGCGAAATTCCTAGCTTCGATCAAAGATTCCTCAACCACTCCAATGGAGGGCGCTGGTATTTCCTGAACTATCAAAGCCGGCTGGCCGTAGGCTATCTTGTCGAGTGAGATCGGGATCGAGGGACCTGAGCTAGAGGCAACAGAGAGAAAGATGGCCGCCATTCTCCAAGCACCACACTTCCGAACCAGATCTAACCCACTGAGTGTAGCTAAGTTGGCTGTCTTGAGAAGCCCAGGCGCAAGCCATCGCGCACCGAACCAGATCTTCGCATTGCTAACCTGCAGAACAGAGAACCTAGGCAGCTGGAGGTGCAGGCTGCGTCACAGGCACCGGCAGTCTTCAGAGACAGTGGTGGTCGGCTGAAGCGCTAGGGTTCGATGCATGTCACCGGCGTCTCATTAAATCATAGAGTTATATGATCTCAATTATTATTAATATATGCAACTTTAGTTGAAAATTTTCAAATCCTACTATGTATAGACTACTTCCTTCAAATATGCAATAGTTTTTGAATTTTTTACTTTTAACGTCAGGTATGTTTTTCATTTCTTATTTCATAATTTTTTTTGGAAATATAGAAGCTTTGTTCCGAGTTTTGGAAGCCTCAATAGGAACTTGAATCAGTTGAAACATTTTCTTCCCCAAAGAACATCTACGCTTTGAGCTTTTAATTCTCCGACGAACCTTGCTCCAGGCCTGACGTGCATTAACTGCAACATGCGAATAAGAAGAAGTTCAGTTTTATGTTTTTGAAGATTTTTCTCGCTGAGGGTTTTCATTCGGTGGTAGCCAGATTCATTTCACCTATATGGGTTTTCTTTGCACTCGTTTGTGGACTTGCAGGAATCCATCCATTGATTCACGTGTCTCATCTTATGATTCCGCAGAGAGGGAGTTGAGTGTCTCATCTTATGGTTTCGCAGATAGGGAATTGATCGTAAAAGAACTCCAAGTGACTTCCAGTCCATAGATGCAAAACTAGAGAAGTAGCCTCAGCGCAGAGATGGCAATTATGGCCGACAAATGGTCAATTCAAGACCTTGATTTCAGGAAACACTCACCCACCACCAACATAGATAAAGCTGAAATAACGGATCCGGTCCCCAATCTCATAAGGGCGATTTATGGAGGAGGTTCAAGTGCTGAATATATACTCTCTTTGCAGTGGAGGTGGACAACCTTTGTAGAAGGATCAACTCCATAAAGGATATGGTCTAGACATTGGTAAGCAAAGTTCGACATTCGAGCTTAAATTTCCATTGTCATATTTAATTGTGTAGTAGATGAATATCTTCTTTTTCATTTTTTTGGATTTGGCTGACCATATAATAAAGACCCCAAACTTATTTGGCGGAACACTTGCTTCACTGAGAATTAACTTTCTGCACGGTGAACTTCGTAGTGATGTGTTCGCGGATTTCCCACACTTCGTTGATCACTTAAACAAAATTTTTCATAAAATATATTTCTCTAAGACATAACAACTAAAACATCTAATGCGAAGTTACTCCTTGTTAATTTAAACTTTCACTGCGATGAACTATTTGTAAATCTTGATTTCTTTAACTGTGGATAAATGCAAACAATATTCACACTAAATTTGGAGATGATGTGCGACTTGCAATATACAACATTCTTGATAATGAAACATAAAACATAGACTTATATATTTACCAAAGTAAAATGCACAACTCCTCAATACATGGAAATGAGTTTTCACTGCGATCTTTTACATTTAGGGCTTTTGATACAATCTTCCACTTTTGCTCTGGGTAATTTCTCTCTTACACATCCCTCACTGAGTTTCAACTATGAGCTTCTACTTATAGAGTTTTCTATCAACCGACTTAAGATTGCTTCACTTGGAAGCTACAGGATTGCATTAAACACTGTAATAAATTATATCCTAAGATTTCTTAACTTACGAACTATTAAAGCGGTCAAACTGATGCTGCCGGCTGACACAAAGAGTCTGATGCTGCGGGCTGACACAAAGAGTCTGAGAAGGTGACTGACAAAGTAGGCGTAGTTCTGATATGCGATCAACTCATTAATTACATATTTTCCAACATACATTGCATATGTCGTGTATTCCAAATTCGGTTAATACATTCATGTACAATGAACTTGTCACACTTGTGATCAATATATTTGTTTTTTTCATTTTTTTCCATGGAAATGAAAGAGTGAGACTGATATTGAAATTTCAAACCGATCTATGAATTTTTAAGAATATTTTTTAACTATGTGATAATAATGATGCTATAAACAATACTAAAGAGGATAAATGGAAATACGAGATTGAAATAAAAAAACATTCAAACCTAATTTTTCACCATGTGACAAAGACCAAATGAAGACCAGCATATTATTTTTTCGTTAAAATTTCCCTCCATTATATTTTATGGCAGATTGTTCTTAAGCACAATAAAATTGATGCTTAGCATTTCTTTAATTAAACTCCCTATAGATCTTATACTTGATGTGCCTCCTTGAATTAAATATTTATTATTGAAGTTAACTCTAACGGAAATATAAATGAGTAAGCCCATTTATGCAACTACTGAAACGAATAGTGTGATATATAAATTGATGTTAGGAAGAAATTTAAAACACAATGATGTTTATCTTCTAACATGTACCGCTGTATTATGAGGAAACTAATATGATATTTAAAACACAATGATGTTTATCTTCTAACATGTACCGTACCGCTGCATTATGAGGAAACTAATATGATAGATTAAATCTTATTTTATTTTGTGAGTTTGGATTTAATATTTTGCAATCAAGATTATTTAAGACTTATTTTATTTTGTGAATTTGGATTTAAATCTTTTTAATTATATGAAATTTTTTACAATCAAGATTATTTTACATTCATAATATTTTTTTTTATGATTTTTTAATAATAATATTTTTAAATTAAATTAATATTTTTATCACATAATATTGATATTTTTTAAAATATAGTTTTATTTTAAATTTAAATTTGTACACAATGTTAAACTACTCTATTAATATAAATATATATTAAAAATATTAAATTATATAAACTATTATATTAATATAAATATATCTTAAAAATCTAAAATTATATATATATATATAATTTTAGAAAGATTATGATGATTTTTTATATATATTAATATTTTTAATATATAATAAAAATATTAAATTATATAAACTAATATATATATATATATATATATATATATATATATATAGAATATTAGATATATATATATGGGCTCGTACAAAGTAATGATATCCAATTATGACACGTTAGTTGCAATGACATGCTAGACAAACAAAAATATTATTATTAAAATGAATTACTAGAGTTACATACAAAAAAATTTCAAATTAAGTGTAAAAAGATGAAACCTCTAAAAACATATCACCTTTAGGAATATATAACTTTTATTTATGGAAAAGTGGTATAACCACTCCAAAATGTCATTATTTTAAGATTGATATGTTATTTTTTCTCTAAAACATAATGCACATGTTTTTGTTGGTCCACCTATTTGTTATGTAAATTGACAATTTATGAGGAAAAAAATATGTAGAGACATAGGCAACAAAGGAATCTTGTGCGGGGCTATTTTTCCAAAATTTTAAAAGTTAATTTTTTTTTTTTTTTAAATTACGAAATTTAGTGAAGCCTTAAAACGACATGGTTGAGTGATGGTCCACCATATCATGGTCTGAACATAATAAAAAAAAAATAAAATAGCTTGTATGTATTCTTGTACTCTTGTGCGGGTTATTTTCCATTCTTGAAATAGGTAATCCAATCAAAATTTATAGGCCAAATAAACAACCTATGTTTTTTACAAATTTGACATGAGTGCATTTAAAAATGAATTAAAAAAAAAACAATAGCAGATCTATTCAAAAAATATATAGTTAGAATCTCCACACAGAGCTCCAGAAGTGTATGTAATTTCATATGTTGTGTACAAGTGGAGCATATGCAGAAATAAGCGTGAAAAACATGAAGTTATAAAAATTGGTGCATTCTGCCATAAATCAGACCGAGCCTCAAGGTTTGATAATCCGAAGCTAATACCAAACCTCCAAGGGCGCCAAAAACAATTTGAATCCAAACACGCGTGCACAAAAATGCACGCACGCGCAAATGCGCGCATGTGTTGTTGTGTACGCACATGTAGATGCGTGCACGCGTTACAGCATGGACACATTTTTGTGTGCGCACATGTAGATGCGCGGACGCGTTGTGTCTTACACCTTAATTTTTATCTATCTCTTCCTAACCTCCCCCCCCACTCTATCCCACTCTACCCAATCACTCCTCCCTCCCTCACCCCTCTCTTCTCTCCTTCACCATAAGGGTTAGGAGATATATTGTTACACAAAATCAATAACTTGCATTATCCTCATGTACATAGACATATTCATCCTTGTAACCATAAATACATGACCCCCATATCTCAATCCCCAAACCCTTGACAATTATGCCCTAGCCACTGCGATCCCTAGTCCCCATTACAACTAAACATCACAACTCTTCGCCCACTATAATCCTAAACTAGCATAGCCCCTAAAACTCCTAAATACTAACACATAATGATATATATCCATTAATCCCTATAACCCTAACCACGTAATCCTAACATCTAAAGTGTCTATTCAAATAAAAATTAACCCCTAACCCTTATAACCTATAATTCTCATCAACCCTAAACTCTATCATCAAACACCCAACCCTTAAAACCTATAACCCAT
>BSBM01001612.1:270000-275000 GCA_027924585.1 Larix kaempferi
TGGGAATGTTGTCAAGTTTCCTCCAAAGGCACCCAAAGTTGGGCCGTCTAATCCCAAGTGAAAATGTCTTCCCAATGCTTCAAAAAAAGATGACTATCACTCCACAATGCAGGTGACTTCTTCCTCAAGCCCCTGTAGCCTGCTAAATGGTGGCTTGACCCTCATGGCCCTTCCTTAAGTCTGCGGTTACTCTCCCACAAAGTTACGGCCTTCCTTAGAGAGAAGCGGCCTCTCTCCAACCCTCCCAACACATGAGATGGGGTCGACCCCTTACTCAAACCCTGACGATCCCTAAGAGCCACGAAATGAACACACAACCTCCTTGTCTCTTATGAATATCGGACCAATGAGAGGAAGGAACTCGTCCTTGGATGAATGCAGCTCAACAATTTTGCCCTCATCAATTTCTGCCTACACGCTGCATACTTTACTTCAACTTCCTTAGTCGACACACAGGAACTTTGGAACTTGCCCTCTATGGTCTCGCTGGTTCGAACCCTTCACTATTCTCTGCATATAAGGAATTTGCACTTTTGTTCTACCATTTCCCAAATATTAGAGCCTGTGCTCTATTTCACTCTCGACCTACACAAAAGGTCATTTCCATTTGTCCACTATTGTCCACTTCATTTTCCTTATTGCCCCTTCACAGAGACGCAGTCCAAGAATTGTATCCCCATCTGCACTTACTCCAATTCGACAGAAACTCGTAAAGAAATATATCAGCCCTCACATAGATATGTAATATCTCACTGTCTTCATCGATTTAGACAGAGCCTTAAAAGACTCTCTACAGAAAACTCAGAACTATAGAGGTTCTACTCACACTCACAATAACTGGAACCTTGTTTACAAATATTTTACCAGCTATTTATTCCAGAACTGGAATCACACAGGATTTGAACCATCTTACATGCATGAGCATAGCTATTCCCAGGCTATTTCATTCATCAAGACTTCTCAGTTATATTACACAACAGAAATGTAAAAGAACACTAATACACAGTATGTAAAGAATGATAACACACAATCTTGTGAACCTATTTTTTCCATTAGTATAAAGAGACTATACATACTCTACCGAGAGCTCTTTGTCTCCCTCAATTCTCTTCATGTTCGTAGGCTTACACTACTCTCTATTTTAAAACCCTAAAAAAAACTCTCTACCTCCGTTTTGAGAGTTACTAATTTTATTCCCTTCCAAGAAAGCATTTATCCCACTCTTCAACTCCTACAAACTTGTAACTCTTTCCTAGAATAAAGAAACAACTCCTATTTTAAGACAGCTACACTTATGAGTCACTCATTAGCTTCTTGAGGCATCCCTACGTTCCAGGGATTTGTTTACATGACTCATCCTGTAATAACAACTAAAACACTTTCGTATGAAAGTTTACAATGTCTTCTACAATAAGCCCTCCTTGGGAAAAGGTCTAGACCTAAAGGTCCAACTAGACATTTAGCACTAGATCATGAGAGTTAATGCTACTGCATCATACTCCCACAGTAGAAAGAAGATCATGATCTCCTTAGCATAAATCTTCAATCTCCATCTTTCCTCCAGCTGCAATCTTCCAGGATTCCATATTTTATGTTGAAGTGCTCCATTTTCTTTACCCTTACTATTTTGCACTTCTAAATCACCTTCATAGTGTACTACCTCATTCATTCTGCTGTAAATATTCTCAAGTATTTGCATCAACTTCCATAGTTCATCTATGGTCTTTTCCAATTCAGTCTATTGCTGAAAACAGACCTTGTTTTCATTGCTTTGCCACAACACTTTGTTGTAATTCATCCATTCCCCTCTAAATTGTCGATTGCTTCCTTCAACTTCTCGTAACTTTTCTTCTACTTTTGCCCTGGAGTTTTCTCTATTTGCTACTACAGATATTGCTTCCAACATTGTTCTGGGCATTGCTACAAACATTGTTGTAGATAGTGTTCTTGATACTGCTTCCACCCTTACTTCCTGTATTCTTTGATAAGCATCTCCCTCTGCAACATTCATATCCTACTTTCTACCTCCAAATTCACCTTCAAAAAGTAATTTGTTTCCCCATTCTCTGATTGCAACAACATAATAAATTAGTTCTCTTTGTATACTAGTAAATACATCATAAAAATGTAAACCATCATCTTCCTTTGTCCCTTTTATAAGATGAGACATTTCCATGTTATTAATTATAACTTTCCTCTTTTGTTCAAATGCTTTCAACAAGCAACTCAAACCATTCATTTACTACTTGACTTTCTTCCTCATCATTATGCCTTGCCGGGCAACTTTTAGTCTTCTTCAGTTCCAAAAACTGACTCTCCTCACCTTGAGATATGTCTATCTCATCTTCCTTAGAGATGATACCCTTATTAAGTAAGAAATCTATGAATTTCTTTTGCTGCAACAACTTTGCTTGGGATTCATCAGAAAGACTCTCTTCATCATACTTTATTTGGAAATCTTCCACTTCATTTAAGACAAATCCAAGAGATGGATTTAATTTTTAACTTCAAAACTACAGGACCCAATGGTCTCATTTGGTGGCTCACTCATCAAATATTTCTTTGGATGTTCCAAGTCTTTTACAAGGCTCAGAAAATCCTCACTTCCTTTGTCCTCAGCTTCCTCAACCATAACATATGAATGCTTGGTATCCTTCTCTTTCAGTCCTTGGCCATCATCATATGCCAAGTCCTACTTGTTTTCAGCTTGCACCATAGGATGGAAACCATTACTTTCACTCAGTTGTGTATGTGTATGTACATGAGACTCAGCTGTCCCATCCTCTTCCAAAACAGAGTTCAAATTATGTCTCGCTCCTTCATCCTTTATGACAATGTTAACAAATTTTCCTTCCTCATTCTTTGTACTTGTCTTGAGTATGTCTTCCTCCCACTGAGCATTTATCAATTGCTCTCTTTTCCTTTGTAGCTTATGCCACTTCAACTGTCTTCTCATGAGGAAACCACATCTTTGGTTCTCCTCCTTCTGTAACAGCTCCATCAGTACTCCTAAAAGGACTTCTATCTCATCCTTCTCCCTCTCATATTCTTCATCACTCATCTGCCTCCATATGCCATTGACTATGGCATCTTCTTCCTTCACTTTGTGGCTATATCCTGAACCTCTGCGATGACTTTCAATAGTCATCTTCTTGAGTTCTTTCATCCCCTATGAGCTGCACTAGCCCCTGCAGTAACAATCTTTTTTGCTATGACCTACCTCACCAAAACTCCTATGTGCTTGGTCTTTTGGCAAGTATGATTTCTAAATCAAGAACCCTTGTTGAGCACTTCTCTATGTCCCTTCTAGGCTTACTCATGCAACTCATCTACTCTTGAGAACAAAGTTGTTCTCCTGTATTTTCAATCCTCATTTGAAACACTAGGTCTTGGCCACTCTTCTCCTTCATCAGCTGAGATGTCTTCACTTCTACTGCTACCTCTTGCATGAAAAGCTCTTTAACTCATAAATCCTCTTTTCTACAGATATCTCATCTATCTTCTTTCCTTCACAAAATCACTTTCTTGCTCTCTATTCCTGCTTTGATACCAATTGATGACAGACCCTTGCCTGGACCTACCCAAACCCGAGGACCATCAAATCTCTAATCCCTCATTTGTGTACTTTCCATGTTCTACACACTCTTCAACCCTAAACTAGGGCCTTTCCACCAACCCTGGTCTTTACTTCTCAACTTAGCCTCCTTAATCCCTCTTTTGCACTTATCACCCCAAATAGGATAGGCAACATTGGCATTTATTATAATAGTAATGGTGATGATAACAACACAAGTACCTACTAGCTGCTATGGAAGCTACCAAGAACACTTAACAGTAATAATCTAAGGATGTTACATCATACTAAAGATGCATACAATAACAAGAAACCTGGGAATGTTGTCAAGTTGCCTCGAAAGAAACCCAAAGTTGGGTTGTCTAATCCCAAGTGAAAATGCCTTCCCAATGCTTCAAAAAAAGACGACTGTCACTCCACAATGCAGGCGACTTCTTCCTCAAGCCCCTGCAGCCTGCTAAATGGTGGGCTTGACCCTCACGACCCTTCCTCAAGTCTGCAGTTACTCTCCCACAAAGTACGGCCTTCCTTAGAGAGAAGCGGCCTCTCTCTCAACCCTCCCAAACACATGAGATGGGGTTGACCCCCTTACTCGAACCCCCGCCGATCACTAAGAGCCGTGAAATGAACACACAACCTCCTCGCCTCTTATGGAATTCTGCCCAATGAGAGGAAGGAACTCATCCTTGGATGAATGCGTCTCAGCAATTTCACCCTCATCAATTTCTGCCCTACACGCTGCATACTTTACTTCGACTTCCTTAGTCGACACACAGGAACTCTGGAACTTTCCCTCTATGGTCTCACTGGTTCGAACCCTCCACTATTCTTTGCGTACAAGGCATTTGCACTTTTGTTCTGCCATTTCCCAAAGCTTAGAGCCTATGCTCTATTTCACTCTTAACCTACACAAAAGGTCATTTCTATTCGTCCACTATTGTCAACTTTGTTTTCCTTATTGCCCCCTTCACAGAGACATAGTCCAAGAATTGTATCCCCATCTGCACTTACTCCAATTCAACAGAAACTCGTAAATAAATCTCTCGGCCCTCACATAGATATGTAATATCTCACTGTCTTCATCGATTTAGACAGAGCCTTAAAAGACTCTCTACAAGAAAACTCGGAACCGTAGAGGTTCTACTCACACTCACAATAACTAGAACCTCGTTTACAAAGATTCTACTAGCTATTTATTCCAGAATTGGAATCACACAGGATTTTAACCATCTTACATGCGCGAGCATAGCTATTCTCAGGCTATTTAATTCATTAAGATTTCTCAGTTATATTACACAACAGAAATGTTAAAGAACACTAATACACAGTATGTAAAGAATGATAACACGCAATCTTGTGAACCTTTTTTTTTTCCATTAGTATAAAGAGACTGTACATACTCTACTGAGAGCTCTTTGTCTCCCTC
>BSBM01001612.1:277500-280620 GCA_027924585.1 Larix kaempferi
ATCAAATGTTAAAAGTTTTGGCTAGAACAAAAGATTATTCAACGATAGCGAAACATGTACAAACTTAGATAACCATAATTAACCATTTTTCATAAAATTCAACCATGTTCTACTAAAGTGAATTTAGTCCCCCATGGTTAACTAAATTCTACCATTACCAAACATGGTTTTCTAAAGTCAACCATGACTTAACTTTACCTAACTAACGTCAACCATAGTTTGACATTCGACGTTCATCGCGGGCTATGTTGCATTGTGATGTTTATCAAGGGTTATGCTGCACTACGACGTTCATCTTGAGGGTTTTGTCGCATCAAGACATTGATAAATATAATTTTAATAGGGCTTTCTCACATTGTGATGTATATCAAGGGTTTAACAGGGTTATGTTGCTTTGCGACATTGAACAAGGGTTATATGTCTAATATGATAAAGGGTTATGTACCATTTTCACATTCATTAAGGATTAGAAAATGATATACACCAACAATGCCCAAGATGTGACATTAATAATGTGACATTCAAAATTCATCAATGACTATGTCACATTGTGATGTATATCAAGTGTTATGTTGTATTGTAGCATTCATCAAGGGTTTTGTCGCATTGCGACAATGATCAAGGGTTATATCGCTAGTATGACAAAGGGTTAAATGTCCCATTCTGATATTAATTAAGGATTAAAAATCATATACACTGACAATTCCCAAGATGTGACACATTAATAATGCGACAATGATCAAGGGTTATATCCCTAGTATGACAAAGGGTTAAATGTCCCATTCTGATATTAATTAAGGATTAAAAATCATATACACTGACAATTCCCAAGATGTGACACATTAATAATGCGACATTCAACATTCATCAACGACTATGTCCCATTATGATGTATATCAAGTGTTATGTTTTATTGGGGCATTCATCAAGGGTTTTGTCGCATTGGAACATTGATCAAGGATTATAATTAAGGATTAAAAAATGATATACACTGACAATTCCCAAGACGTGACACATTAATAGTTTGACATTCGACTTTCATCGGGGGCTATGTTGCATTGTGATGTTTATCAAGGGTTATGTTGCATTGCGACATTCATCTTAAGGGCTTTGTCACATCAAGACATTGATCAAATATAATTTTAATATGGCTATCTCACATTGTGATGTATATCAAGGGTTTTGTGCTATGTTCCATTTTAACATTCATTAAGGATTAAAAATTGGTATACACCGACAATGCCCAAGATTTGACATTCAACATGCATCAACAACTATGTCACATAGTGATGTATATCAAGTGTTATGTTGTTATCACGGTGTTCATTCAAGGGTTTTGTCGCATCGCGACATTGATCAAAGGGTTATATGCCTAATATGACAAAGGGTTATGTCCCATTCTGATATTTATTAAGGATTAAAAATGATATACACCAACAATTCCCAATATGTGACACACTAATTAATTCGACATTTGACGTTCATCCGGGAGCTATGTTGCATTGTGATTCAATTACTAAGGGTTATGGTACATTGTGGCATTCATCTTGAGGGGTTTTGTCGCATTGCCACAATATAATTTTAATAGTATTTTCAACTATATAATTTATTTTATACTATAATAGTATATAGCTAAATAATAATATTTAAATTAAATAATATTTTAAATTAAATAATATTATTTTATTATTACTTTAATTATAATATTATAATTAAATTTTATATTCTTATAATAGTACAATATAATATAATATTATTAAAAGAAATATTATTAGACTTAAATGATATTATTATTTAATTAATAATTATATTACAATTAATTAATTAGTTTATTTAATTAATAATATTTTTATTTTATCTTTATAATATTAAAAAAATATAATAAAATAATAATATTATTAAGTAAATGTTCATATCTTATAAATATATGGTTATAATATTTTAATTATACCATATTCTTATAATAGGGCATCATCATTTTTTACTAATACATACTTATAACATATAATTATAATTATTAATTATTATATTATAAATATTTTAATAATATTATTTTGAATTAAATAAAAATATTAAATTATTACTTTGATTATAATATTTTAATTAAATACCATATTGATATAATAATATAATATAATTAATAATATTATAATTAATTAATTTAAATATAATTAATGATATTAATTTTAATTATTATATTATTAATTAATTAAATAATATAATTTTATGAATTTATATTATTTTTAATTAATATTATTTTATTAATATTTTGAAGATATGTCTATGCACCCACGTGTCCAAATTATGGAGTAGGCTTAAATTTTTGCTATAGTATGGGATCCATTTACTCCTATTTTGAACACATTAATATTATTAATGTAATGTTGCTAGTAACTTATTTATATAACTCTTTAACCATGCATATAAAATTTAATTTTAAATCAACTCTTCAAATTAGATTTTGATTTTTCAAATAACCGCCAATATTTTCCAGCATCTGTTGACCTAATACTTCCAGTAATGGACCGAACTCAACCTAATCATGTGTACTAACAAGTTGCTCCACCATTCCTTTACCCACTACTGCATAAAATTTAATTTTAAATCAACCCTTCAAATTAGATTTTAATTTTTCAAATAACCACCAATGCTTTCTAGCATTTCTTGACCTAATACTTGCAGTAATGGACCCAAGTGAACCTAATCATGTGTACTAAAAAGTTTCTCCACCATTCCTTTACCCAATACTTCCAGTAATGGACCCAACTGAACCTAATCATCTGTACTAAAAAGTTGCTCAACAATTTGTTTCATTTACCCAATACTTGCAGTAAGGGACCCAACTGAACCTAACCATTTGTACTAAAAATTTTCTTGTACTAAAAAAGTTGCTCAACAATTCCTTTCATTACCCAATACTGCAGTAAGGGACCTATCTGAACCGAACCATTTGTACTCAAAAGTTTCTCTTTTTCGGATGTTAATGGACAGATATCAATAAATTTGTCATTCTGACTAGTCTGTCTGACATTATGTGTTGTAAGATGCGTTGAAATTATATAAAGCAGATGCTCTGAAATGATGTAAAGCAGATGCTCTGTACAAACTAAAGGCAAGCCA